>VYZW01039112.1:4346-49943 GCA_013401315.1 Balaeniceps rex | reverse complement strand
TATGACCCATTCAGAGCTGTGCTCCTTAACCAAGCCTTCCTTTTACCAGTGTAGCAGTTCATGCATGGAAAGCTATTTTATCCCTTTTCCTGCCTGCAAGGGACTCCACTATATCCCCTCATACTTATCCAACAAGCAAATGTTGGAGACTGAAATCTGCCAGAGATGTGAATCCCCAGCTTCCTGGCTGGCAGCATTAATGGTCATGTTTGCAGAGTGTTTTGCTGTCTTATTAGCAGCTGTCAACACAACTAAGGGAATGCCTCTCACTCTGACCAGCAGCCACGGGAGATTAATGTGTGTGATCCTAGAGGAATTGTTTCTTCTGGCTGCTGATGTGCCACAATTAGCACCTTCATCTCTAAGCTGGTACTTGGTTCCTTATTAATAAAATGATTGTCGAGGATTTCCTTCCAGAGAGTTGGGGGAGTGCCATGTCAGAGAGGCAGTGATGATGGATCAGCTGAACAGAGGCACAGCTTGGGAGCTGTGCAGATATTGCATTGCTCATGTCACCACCTCATTACTGTTGTTGGTTTTTATGGCACCATAAACATTCGGCTGCACCGTTTTCCTCCCATTGCAGACAGTGAAACAAGGGAGCTATCAGCACCTCTGAGGAGGCACTCAACATGATGCAGGAGTGAGTTCAGTGCCTATACAAAGGACACCATAAAAGCAGACTAGAAGTTTGAGCACAGGCATCCATAGGATAGGCTATGTGTCCTTTCCTGAGGCTGGAGGATTATAACAGAATTTTAAAAGAAAACCTCATCTCCAAAATGAGGATGTACAGCACTAATGTCCTTCTGTCTCATGGTTCCAAAGCATAAGAGGTAGCCATGATGTATGGTGTCTCCTGTTGTTGGAGGGGACTGTGATGTGCGGAAATATATCGTCTTCACAGTTGCATCTACACCACCACTAATGTGGAAGGCAAGTTCTTCTGCATTTTTAACATGGGAAGTCTGAAAGGTGAAGCAGCTATGTACGGGCGTCCCCATAACTGGTTAAACGAAGAAATTCAAGCAACTGACTCACTGACCTGCATTCTTTTTCACTGCGGTCTTCAAACACTAGACAGCAGGGGAGAGCCTGCTCGAAGCTGCAGCCATTCCTGAACTGTGAGCTATCTCCAGTGCAACGTAGTCCTCTCCCAGCTTCATGGGGACGATGTTCATTCTGTCATGTAATGCAAAAAAGCAGGAACCACGGTTTATGCTCTAGGTGAGTGTTGTTTGTTGTTCAGTGCTCTGCTTGTCTGTAGCAGGTATGGGTATGGTGCTGTTCTGTATCTTCTGTAGAAGAAATAACTTTTCACAGTGCAGATCACAGTGCAGACTGTGGCGGTCACAGATATTTCATTCAAAACCAGAAGCAATTACATTGCTTCAACCCACAGGTGCCTAACCCCAGATGGGCAGTTAATACCTAATGTTGGAAACATGATTTGAGTCTTCCAACTCTTAAAGTCCTCAGAGAGTGAAAGCACTAGCCTTACCTGTAAGAACTGATGAAAAAATATCAGTCAAGTCATTTAATTCAGTAAGGAACAGCAGTGGAATAGCACATGTATACAAAGAAACTCATTACACTGATATTCTTGGCAAAATACAGGGCATATCTAATTGTGGTTTTCATTGCTGAGTTCACTGCCTGATCATAGTGAATAAATAATGCTAGACAAAGTAAAGTGTATATATATATGGGTATATATTCCTATAAATGTCTCTGTTATAATTGCTATTTATTATTTATAGTGTAGTAACACCTAAATCCCATCAGAAATCAGAAATTGCAGCTCTGTTGGTTTAGGCACTGTACCCACCCAAAGTGTCTAACACAGCCTTTGTCTTGACACGCAACCTTAAATAAGACAGCCTTAAGATCGGACATATGCTTGGAATAGGAGAATGAATATCATACATTTACCTTAGATATTAGGGCAGTGATCTACCCGCTGGGAATGCTCCTTGTGAGGGCACCAAACTGACTGCGTGTTCGGCAGAGTTCATATCTGCCTGTGGGATGTAGGGCATGAATGTGTACAGTTGCCAGAAAGTGCTGTATTTTTTACAGTGGCTATAGATGACACAAGTTTCAGATCCTTCTCTAAGCTCAAATTCTCCATGCACAAACAGGAGAATGAAAATATAAAGAGAAAATATAACTGAAAAGCAAGTGTTTTCACCACAAAGATGTAGTAAATATGAAGTCAGTGGGGTTTTTTACATTCCTACTGATCTGGTACTTTGCCAAGAACTACGCAGACTTTACAAAGTCCACCTAGGGAGCTCATACAGGAGGAGGAGGAGGAAGATAATGGTGTCTTTTCTTTGAAGTGTTTTGTTTTCTGCCTGGAGATACTCCCTTTCAGAACCAAGCTGTGATGGGAGAGAGATGGGGAACAAATAGAGGTCCAGAATACATAAATAACATGACAGGGCCTCTACAGAGCCAAATTACTTTGTACGTGGGAAGAACTAAGTGGAGTGAAAAAAAAGCTATAGGTTAAAACCCAGGAGACTGTCTGTGCTAGAAAATGACTCATTATTAACAACACTTGTCAAAAATAAGTCCCTTCCCCCTCATGCAGGATTGAAAACACATTGGCTACTAAAGTGGATAGAGCCAAAATATTTTCAGTACCTATTATAGAAAATGTGTGAGACCCCTGAGCAAGAGATTTCTGTAAAAGAAGGTGGGAAAGGTTTGGCTTTTTCTACGCTAGCAATCAAGTAATTATCCAAGGAGGGTACCAAGCAAGAACTCCTGGCTGGCATCTGCTGTCAGCCACGCATCAGAGCCACTGATTACTCCAGAGCTCAAATTCCTGTCATGCACCAAACCAGGACCTGCACAGAGATCCCTGATCGTTTGGGTGAGAAATGACATGAGTGAGATCAGCATCTGACTTGTGCTGTCTTCCTTGGCCCATATTTTCTGCAACCATAGGGAAGTACATACAAGTCCATTCCACTGAGGTAGAGCCATGAGCATGTGCTAATTTGTGTCTAGACAGCCTGCCCTCACCTCTCCCCGGGCTTCCCTGGTGCTAACGCACTGCCTTTTATGCACTGTTTCAGATGGAAGAGGAAGTGGTGAAATGCAGACCCGAGGAAACGGTGTTAATGTCACTTATATCCTGATTATGTCACTGTAAGGCCGCATCTGTTCGGTGCCCTGCAATAAACGGCATTTCTTGCCCTCCTCAGGGGCCTGTTCAGGCACAGTCGAGCATTTCTAGCTTACGGGCTTGGGTTTCTTTGCATGGAAACTGAAGTGCAGGAAGGGCTGAGCAGGGTCGAGACTTGGTCCCATCACAGAGTTGGAGCTTTGCCAGTACTTACACCTAGACCTGGGAGCCAGGAAGCATTCCTGGGTCCTACAGTATTGCCTGGCTTATTAATCATGACCTCATAAACCTGGTTACATCAAACACCTTCTTAGTTCACACTTGCATCATGGTGAGATTATTAAAAATCAAGACTAGGAATATGAGAGGACTTTGTCAGCCTTTTGGATTTCAGAACAGGAGGCAGAACAGTTTATATGAAGCTTGCAGAAATGCAGTCTGTGTGGTCCAACTTGGCTTTGTGGCTGAGGGAATTTTTAAAATTGGAAATACCAAAATTAACAATTAAATACTGAAAGATAACATTTAAAAAGTAAACAAAATAAAGCTAGAAAAAAGTTTTAAATACAAAATTATGTTTTTCCTCTTTTTAGCCATCTCTTTTAATGGCTATCTCACATAAACACTGTGGCTAATAATCTGCACTTAATTTATCACATTTTTATTAGTAACCTAAAATCATGCAAATATCCTCAGATTGTTACTTTTCTTTTCTAGATGCTATTGTAAAAGTTTCAGAGCTAGCAAAGGAAGTTATTTCACTGGTCATGGTGCTTGGGAAGAGTCTGTTCAAGTCCAGGTTTAACTGGGGACTTCTTAGGTGACCTCAGAAAATGCTCAGACTGCTCAGATGGTATTTCAGTGCTTAGCTGTGATTGATTTCCATGGAAATGAGGTGCCTAAATTCCTTGCAAGAGAGCAGGTTACAGGACAGGACGGTGACTGGCCTCGGCATGCTGTAACGTGAGAGCGATCTGAGGAAACCTTTGTGGGTTACCTTTCACTGAGGGCTGCAAATCAGCCAACACAGCTACTTGTTGGTGTGTTTGAGCCCTTAGTTTGGTTATTTCTCTGTTTCCTATTGGTAAATGAAGATTTCAATATTTTCTCCTCAAAGGAGTGAAGATGAGTACATTTGTGTGCATAAGGTTGACCTACGTTAGAAAAATACTGGAATATATGAAAAGTGTCAGTAATATAACCCTAAAGTGGATGTTTGTATGACTGTTTTGTGTGACTTGTTGATCAGTTGCTGGTGACAGGGTGCTAAAAGCTGGGCCCATGTGTTCACGTGGAAAGAAAAGTGATCCTTGTTAATTATTAGTATTTTGATAAAGGTTATCAGAGCTGCCCAGCACCTTTTGGAACTGTATGAATAATTCCTTTATATGATGAGAAAACAAAGAAGTGATTTCTTCTGGTTGCTCTTTTACTTCTACATCTTGTTCTGTACTGCGTTGGTAAAGGTTTTAGGAAACTGAGTGATGCCCTCAGGAATCAGCCACAAGTCCAGGAAAGGCAGCAGCAGGCTCAGGTTTGGGTAGTTCAGCTTTTCTCAAATTCCTGTTTTCAAACAGGCCCTTGGGGAGGCAAGAGGCAGGGGTGACCCCAGGCCTTCAGGGGGGCTGTGGAGGTTCCTCACTAGTGGAGCCAGGGAAGGTAAAACCAAGAAATAACTAAATGAAGAGCTCAAAGGCCCAGAAAATGAGTGTGGGGTGAAACCATGCCATAGGAAGGTTTCCAAAGCAGCTCAGACTGGAAAAAAGTGAGAGAGGTGCATCGGGTGTAGCAGGCAACAGTGATATCCTGCATGACACATGCAAAGGAGTAGATCAGGGTGGGTGAATAGATATTTTCAGATTTAGAGACAGTTTGTGTCCTTCTTGCAGCACAGGCAGAACTTGAGTCTGAAACAGGCCTAGTTTGCTGAATCACTGAAGAAAGTGTCTTAAAATCTTGCAATTCTCTCTGCCAGATGCAGCCAGGAGCTGCTGACCATCGTCTGCATGCAACCCCAGGCAGGGATCTACCAGTGCAGGCACAAGTGACTCTATTCATATAAACTATGTTCAGGATCCTAGGGACTGGATATATAGTGTTTCTCTAAGCAAAAAGGCATCCAGCACTTGGAGTATCTAAACAGATCTCCATGGCAGAGTGCTGTGCTACCCCTACGGCGTCACGTTTGCAGGTTATTGGCCTCGCACACTCCTGCAGGGGCATGGGGAACGCAGGGGCTTGTGCTGTCTCTGTGGCTCACCTCTTTGCTGGATTACTTCGATTTTTTTTTCCCCCCCATGAACAACCTCTCCCCTGTCTAGATCTCAGTGCATGACTTTATGGCTGGGACTGAAGTGGTGATGGTTGGTGCATTCATTCAGAGCCTCTTAATGATAATAACAGTAATTCCATCTAAACCATTGATAGTACATCTGGATCATGTCTTCAGACACAATTCATTCATCCATCAGGATTCTCTCTTTTGTTATTCCCCTTGAAAAATATTCCTCATTTCACAGTCTATCTCTGAGAAAGAGCTGGGGACCAGGACGTGTTGCAATGACTGTGGGGATCACGCCGGCTAGTGACTGCAACACGAAATGCAGTCATTTGCTGACAGCTGGCTCTCTTTTCCTTTCTCGTTTCTCTTTTTCCAGTTCCCCCCGCTGACGTTCGTGTGTAATTAGAGAAAAGAAAATTAACGAGTAAATCATAGGAATTAAAAATGTCTCCAAAGCAGATGGATCCCATTAGCTATACTTCTCAGGCTGCAGTAGTTTTCCAGTGCTTGGGACAAAGTTCTGAGGAGTCAGATTTGCAGACGTGTATTGATGTGGCAATTACATGCAGCATGTCAAGTGTCAGAGAAGATACATACCAAGGCAGCCCAGGAAAGAGAGAAAATCTTTCAGTTCATCTTCATAGTAGGAATAAATCAACTGGTTTAGACAGATCAAAAATTTACCCCTAGATTGAGAATACAACAAAACAAAACTGACAAAAGCCCAAACCCACACTTTTTTCTGTCCCCGTAGCTTTTTACATTCTCTGTAAGAAAAACATTTCCCCCAGAACCTGTACAATCTGATGTTTGCCAAAGTGCTGGATGCCTCTGGGATGATTCTTGTGAGATTCCTTAGTTTTTCAGCTGCCAATCAGTTCTCTGAGTGTCTGTGCCAAATCCTTAGGGCTCACAGTTTTGGCCCAGTTTGTTAGCTTGAACATGGTGCTGTGATACCCATACATACCTAAATGGCACAGTTATAACAGTTATATCCTCCTGACAGTAGCTGAAATAAAAAAAAAAATAGTAATGGAATCCAAAACGTTAATCAAGTGGGAGAACTCCTTAGCTCCTTTCTGTGGTTCTTAAATGGGGAAAATTGTGCTCAAGCAAATACCCCATAAGTATCTGTTCCGCAATACAAGGTCATGGAGAAAAGCACTGAGGGCTTTGGCCAGGGCTGATGGATGCCCTCCCTCCTTTCATGCATGCTCCCAACATCACTGTTTGCTTCATTGTTTGTTTGGACATTTCAAACCAACACTTGGGACTTGCTCTGCATTGCACAGCATCTTGTCTCATGCAAGGCACAGCCATTTTTAGCCTCAACTAGAAGACAAGTCCAAGGTCTGAATCAGAAGGAGAAAAGTAATGTTCAGAGAATAACACCAGGGAATATTGGACGTGCCAGAGATTAAAATGTGTTTCAGGGAGCTCCAGAAGAGTTTAATGAACACAGATGACATGACAGCTATAGATAGCAGAATTTCATATAACATTTCAGGCAGAAATCAGTTGTCAAAAATCTTCAGCACACATTTTAAAATCTTTCACACAAATCTCACTTTTCTGCCAAGACAAACTTTCTCTCTTTGAAAAGCAGAAACAGTTTTCAAAGAGCCTTTCTCCCATCATTTAGTTATTATGATTGATTTACATGTCACCCAAGATACCATGCCCTTGACTTTGGTTGTATCAATAGTGACTGGCAGAAAGTGAGAGGCAGAGCAGATAAGCCAGCCAGCATATCTGTCATATTGAGACAAAGGAAGTTAATACTGTTGGTTGTGCATAAGTGGAGCAACATTAGGACTAAAAGGGTGATTCAGTTCCTCTGTATGGCACTGGTCTGGAACTTGAAAACCAAAGAAAAGCATGTACATGAAACCTTGTCCTTCTAACTCCATCAGTTGATCTAATAAAGTATGAATTGTATGATTTCTTCCCACAAAGCTTGCCTCACCGATGTCTTGGGCCATCACATCTCCTGCAAAACTGTTCTACTGTGACATGTAATTTTGGCACTGTAGGAAGTGTGAAAACTTGTAAAGGAAGGTACAGTAGCTACATGAAAGCTGAGAAAACGCTTCAGAACAAGAATATAAATCTGTTAAATATGCTTGGTAAAAGAAAATATTGAGAGGTGAAGTAAATATGTTGTGTAAGTACACTTCTGGGGAAAAAAAATATAAAGCTGGGCCATGCTGAGCTCCTCATTTATCCAGCAAAGCAAGAAGCAGCAGATAGATCTGAAGCTGAACAAATTTGTATGAGAAATTCTGTGTTGTTGGATGTTTTCATACAAAGCCTTTCTGGAAGAGACATTTTAGACAAACACAAATTATTTTGTTCAGAATAATTAGGTGAAATGTAATGGCCTGGCCCACAGGAAATGTTGGAGTAGGTAATCTAGTGATCCCTCCCCCTGCCGCCATCGTAACGTCCCTGAGTATGCTTTGTGGCTGCCCACACCATGAAGAGCTGTCTGATAGCTATGCAACCAAAGAGTGGGAGTGGAGGCAGAGGTTAAGTGACTTGCCTGAGGTCAAGCAGTGGAGCAGGAAAGCAAAACTCCTGTCTCCTGACTACCCTGTCTCCCCTGTGTGCTGTCCTGCTCTGTCTTTCCAAACTGTGTCTTCTCCTCCAGATATCTGGTCAGGACACTAAAAAAAGAAAAAGGCAGTTAAGGAGAGTAGCCAGAAGGTCTGAGGTAGTTTCCTGTTCATGTAATGACTTTCTGAGCTAATGGGGCTGTCATCCTATCCTTATAAAGGTAATTAATGGAAAATCCTGAGTATTAATGTCCTCAAGCAAATCAGGACAAATCATATGTGTATTGGTGGCTGGAAGGTTAGGTAAGATATCTACAGGTCAGGTAGCCAGGTGTGCACTACCAACAGCACTTACTGGTCCTCTGAGAGGTCTGGACTCCTACTGGTTTTGACAGAATATATGTCAGACCAACACATGTTGGTTTACAGAGGTAGTCATGTGTCTTTATTGCCATACAGCCAATGGGGAAATTGAAGCATAGGGTAGCAATTGACTTTTCCAAGATGTCACAGCAAGTCCCTAGCAGATCTGCATACAGCAGCTTTGTACCTGGCAAATGGGCCTTTTTGTAATATTTTCTGACATTCGACCCTGACAGGAAATCTGGGCCTTCCCCATCAGAAAAAAGGAATGAAGCTTGAGAACAGAATAGTCAAACTTTTATGAGACATCACTGACTGAGGATTTGGGATTAGTTTGCAACTAGTTTGTGAGTAGCTTAAGCCATTTCTATTTTCTTTGCAGCTGTTTCCCATATCTTAGAAACGAAAGCTGCCAGATATTCCTGATAGATAAATGAAGTGCCAGTGCCAAGTAATATGCAGTAAATAATCACCTCACGATGAATACTTCTTTGTCCCCTTTGGCTGAAAGGCACTGTCATAGCCTCTTTCTTGGTTTAAAGCTAATTGATGCTGAAAATTCTGTATTTCAATTCTCTGGTGGACCAGTATCTTTGAAGGTGGACCCCATCTCCTGTGGAAAGCTTGGTGGCAGTGTGGGTCAGCCAGCACATCTGCATTCTGGCAGCTACCGAGTTTAGGAGATGCATTGCCTTCTTCTGAGAACTATGGCTTGTTTGCCCTTGAGAGCGCATAGGATCTCTGGCTTCTCATCTCAGGGAAAAAGATTGTTGTGGGCATGAAGGTTAGAGCTCAGGGAAGAAGTCTCACTGCTTGAGTGAAATGAAGACCCAGCAGTAGGAAACAGTGAGAAATTGGGCAGCTCTGGAAGGCAAAGTCACAGAGCATAAGAAATATTATAATTATTATTATTTTTATTTTTAGTCTTTCTTATTTATTTATTTATTTTCTTCAAAAGAGAGGAAGAAACATTATGTGCTGGAAGGGTTAAGCACTATATAGTTTGCAGGAAGAAAGTGGCTCTTGAAAAGCTGCTAATTAGGTTATGGGTGAGGAAGGAGATAAAAAAGATCATGAACCTATGTAAACCTGCTTAATCAGGCACAGCCCACCTTCTTACCTCCAAGTATAATGGCAGTCTGAAATCCAAACCCATATAAGCCAAAGCACAGATGTCTAAGCACAAATGAAGGTGCGTAACCTATAGTAATTCAGTATTTCTTTCCAGGCCTGTCCATACAACTTCACACCATTAAGCTCCCAGAGACGGTGTGTTAGGACACAGATGCTACATGACTGGATCTGGAGCACTCCCATGGAGGGACTGGAGGAAGGTATTTACAATATGGGTGTTGATCCCCTTAGGCATCCCCCCGGGTTTGGCTCCGTATTTCTACCCTCAGTCCCCACCAAATGCCCAACCAAAGCAGAGGCTTCAATCCCGGAAAGTGGAAGCACTCACAGAGAGCAGCCCTGGTGAACTGGTCTGAAAATGCATCCTTTTTTGTGAATTTGTACAAATGCTGTTGCTGGTTGTGATGGGCAAGGGGCTGAGCACTGCCAGCAGGAGCAGCCCTGCTCCACAGGGTCTTTCTCCTGAATTCCTCTAATCAGACTATTAATAGTGAATAGTTTAGTGTCCTGCACAATGACACTCACCAAACAGTTTCTCAAAAGATGCTTCAAAGTCCAACAGGCATTACTGGAGCTGTTGTTTTCTTTCCACTTCTTTTTGTAAACTGACTTAAAGCCAATATCAATATTTATCTGCAACTAGGGAAGTGTTTTGCTGCCAGGAATTTGAATGTTCTGTTTTCCTCTAACTATAAATGGGGCAATTACTAATGAGAATATTTCCAAAATGAATGAGTGGAACATTAATTTCCCCTTAGCCCCAGTCTCTAGTCATCCCACAAATAACCCTTTACATATTTTTAAGTCTTATCTGATGGTTAAGTTGCAGGCTCCATTACAAAATTTGATTTTGTTAAGATAGTCTGGGTATTGCTATCCCTCAGACTTTAGTATCTAGTTGTTTTGTCCACATTAACTCTTGTTGATGGGTATGTTTCTTCTGTGCCCTTCACTTGGAGTGATAGAAGAATATTTTTTAATCACAGATCATAGAAAAAGTCTGAAAGGTACCTTACGAAATTGTTTAGCTAGCCCCATGCCCAAGGCTGGATCGGCTATACCTGAACTGTTGTCACAGATAGCAGTCTGACCTGCCTACACTCAGAAACCTGCAACATTGGCAAGTCTACAGCTTCCTTACACAAATTATTCAGGGGCTTTACTATTCCTGTGCATTCCCTACAGTTTCATCAAAACTTCCTCAGCTACACTTCAAGCTTAGGACTTATTGTCCTTACCACAATGGATATAGTAAATGTTTTATTCCCTTCCTTTTTGCAATTACCTTCCGCATATTTGAGCACTGTTATCATGTCTTTCCTTTGCTTCTCTTTTCCAGGCTTAAATAGACCAAGTCTTTTCAATTTTTCATCACAGGTCACATTCTCTAGAGCTCTGATCATTCCTTTTGCTTTTCTTTGGACTTCTTCCAACTGATCGTCCAGTCTTTCTTGACGTGTCATGCTTCAAACTGAATAGTCTGCCAGCTGGAGTCTCATGGTGTGAGCAGACTGGCAGGTGATCTATCAGTTCACACAAAACAATAAGGGGATATAAAGTAGAGGATGATGACTACATGTCATCGGCTCCTAGTACATCTACTATCTGTTAATGTTTCTACTAAGTTTTATTGTATACTGGTGTGCCAGCTGACATCAACAGACCAAAGAAGCCTTATGTTCCTTTCCACCTACATTTTGGCCAACTCTACTCTGATTAATTTTCAATAGTGGGAGGTGAGACGGATTCCAAACGTGCTCCTTTTCAACCATCCATCATTATTAACCTACTAAGCCAAATAAAAATGTTCTTTGATGATAGTTCATCCCCCTGGGGAGGAAAAGGTTGCAAGAAAAGTTGGAGAGAATGAGACATTTCATTAATTACCCCATAGCAACTTAGTGGGAGGCTGAATATTTTCCTAAACTCCCAAGCTGTTTTGTGCACACATCCTCCCCCACATTTTTTTCTGCTTGGTACATTATTTCCATCTCTCTGCTAAACTCTTGGTGTTGCTGGTTGCCAAGCTAAGATCTTGCAAATTGTCCCTGGCTGTTGAAAACAGGATCGTTTCTATGAATCACTCAGACTGAGAGGAGTTATCACATGCCAAGATACTTGTGATGGATAGACTTTAATGGAAGCTGTGACTTCACATATTTATATGTATAGATCAGCCTCCAGCTGTGGAAGGATTCCCTCTTCTCTATCAGTTCAGCTTGGGATGTGATCTCACCACGTTTTGCTTTCTCATGGAAGACCTCCAAGTAAAGCCCAGATTACTGTGGGAAGCTGTGCTGTAGACTTTGTAGTTGCCCTCCTCTATTTCAGCTTCCAAGCCAGTCTCTTATTGTAAAGTTTGCACGATGTCCATATAAATCGCTATGCTCATGGTAGAGGATTGAAGCCAAGTCCCTCAAGACCAGTATCCCAGATCCCTGTAACTTTTGCCTGTAAAGTACCAATTTAATCCAGTAGCTACATTTCTCTTTCTAAAACACAGACCTAACATTGCTAAATTAGTTCCTGATTTGCTTTAAAAGTTGCTGCATTAGAAGAGAAGACGGTGCAGCCAGAGCCTAGGTAGGCAATGCCATACTTTCTAACATGCTTCATTAAAGCACGCATACAAATACGTCTTTGCGTAATGAGCCCTAAGGTGTGGGGATGATCCAGTCGAGAAGTCTGAAGTCTGAAGTTCTCTGTTCTCTGCCCTGTGTTGACTCTGCTGTTGGATGTGAAGCTGCTCCTTCCACTTCTCCTTGCCCAGTTTATCACTCATTTAAAAAAGAGAAAAAAGATGCTATTTTTTAGCATTTTGTTTCTTTAGGATTTCTTGTATTCAATGTGATGTAAAGGGTAGGGACTATACTATTGCCTTCAGATATGGAATTTGCACAGACCTGCTCTTAAAACAGTATAGACTAAGGCTGGATTATCCAATGTTAACTTTATGGAAAGTCAAGCACTAACATTGGATATTTGTAAGATTTTATCAATGTGCATATTTGGATTAACAGTTAATTAAAAAAATCCCTCTGATGCTCTTATTTATTCAAGTAGATTGTGGGAAGGAGGTAAGAGTCAAAAATAACCTCTCAAAAATTCCATATTGAATTCCTGATTACAGATTGCCAGCATAAATTTAAATATAAATGAAAAATAACTTAATTTTTCAAATTCTCTAAAGATCTAAATTGCTAATGGTAGACATTGCACAGTGGAAGGAAAAATCATTAACTGTCTACATTCACAAATTAAAATTATGTTTTTCCAGTCCTAACAAACACTGAAAGAAATGCTGGGCTATGTCTTTTTTGCACTCACTTACTGTCCACTGTGAGCACATTTCCCTCGTTGGAAGGGGACAGGCTCCTGATCAGCACTGCGTCCATAGCTTCCAACAATTCCAGATAACTCTGATTTCATCTCATGGGGCCAGGAACCAAAATTGTACAGGAGATCCTGGCATTCAAATCCAATCCTCAATTCCCTTCACACTCAAAAAGGCAGGAACTGTCAGTTTTGGTTTTGATGTCTGTCACTTCAAATGGTATCTAGCTTATTGTTTGGCTCTTTGGCCATCTTTTCTATTCCAGAATTTTCTTATTACTATAGCATCTTTACTCCATCTACTTTGTGGACAATGCATTAGACAAACTTCATGAAAACATCTCTGTTCTTCAGCGTATTTGTTAAAAAGGCTGAAAGTTAATGCTTTCTCCATACAGGAGGCAATTTTTATATATCTGGAACAGCCTTGGCTTCCTTTGGCTGTAAAATACAATATCCTTCCCTGGTCTTAATGCCACGTCTGGTGTACGGCTCTAAACTAAGGGCAGCTGTTGTATGTTCTGGGAGGCCATAGGCATTTGTTGGCATTCCCAGGGATTATCACCAAGGCAGACGCATGCTGGGGAAGAACTAAGGCCCAGTTCAGATAATGATGACTTCTTTACTTGTTAAAAATTTGGTCTCAAGCCCAGAAACTTTTCTGAACCCACTAGAGGTGATAATGTCACAAAGCTGAAGAAATATTTGAAAACACATATAGTAAGTTTTTGCACCCCGTTAAAGTCGGTTGCAGAAGTTCCTCTGCCATCAACAGGAGCACTTCTGACAAGCCCTGTCAGAAGTGAAGGAGGGCTGCCACCTTCCCAGAAGGACTCATTGAAAGAGAAACAATAAAGGAAACAAGGAATGAGCGTGTGATTCACCCTCTGAGCTCCCCAGAGTCATCCAGGCCTGAATCACTGCATGTGCAGAGGCAGATTAATTGGAAAGCGTTTATTAATAATTTAAGAATAGGCTGACCCTTGGCTATGTGCTCATCTCTGGCAAGTTTCTCATACCACTGATTCAGTCAATCCAATTCCAACATGTGACATTATACAGAGGTACTCACTTGCTTACATAGTGGGAAATAATGCAGAAAAATACACTAGCCAGAGTGAATGAAAACAAAAAGAGCATAAATTTACACAGATGCTTTGAGTCTGAGCCTGTTTTTAAATCCTCATATGCCTTCTCTGCATGTTGTTTACCAGCTCTTTGGCTAAGCCTTGGAGCTTTCTTGAGGATCAAGCTTGAGCATGCTCCATGCTTTAGCATATCCCATGTACCTTTTCATGTAAGTGGGTGAGTGCAGTCAAATATGTTATGTTCCAGTCTATCAGTAGCTATCTCCCAGCATGGTCAGCTCTTTTTTTAGATTTCTCTCTCCCCATCAGAAACCCAGGCCATTGGGCAACTGGGAAGTGGGAATCTGCTGCAAAAAGCAGCAGAGCATCCTCTGTACTTTTCATATGGGAAACTGCACTCAGCAGGATGACCGACATCTTTTGAAATGGGGATATGCTGGGGCTGAGCATTGTGGACCAACCTTAAGTTGCATTTGCAAGGGTATTTTTTTTTTCAAAATTGTAGTTTGGATGCATCTAACATCTCACGGTGACGTGCAGATTTTCTGAGACTGTAGATAAACCTGATGAAAGTCCCATAACAGTAAGTGAGCTGGAGATTTTAATCAGAATTAAGTAGAACCAGCTTGAAGGTTTGGACACCTTAACAGGTCTCTTCAGGGACTTGGATGACACCTATCTCTTGGCCTTTAACACAAATCCCAGTATCCTAGCTCCTCAGTCAATCTCCCCAGTGATTATTAGTGGTGGCAATCCACAGGGGTCCAACTTTAGTTCTAATAGTCTACCAATACATTCAGTTTATTTTCAAAGCTTTTTGTTTTGAAATGCTAAAATGAATCAGAGAAGAGGTCATCTACACAGTATTAAAGACGTTAAAAAAGAGTGGATTAGGAGCATGTCCTTTCCCAGTGAATCTCTCAAGACACCTGGACATGTAAATGTCTTTACTTGGACAGTTAGAGTTATAAGATGATTTTGGAGACCTTGGCCACTAGCTCAAAGGATACCTGGCTTTCTTTATAGGACAGATAGCCCTTTTTGGTGCTATAAAGAAAGAACTTGCCTTATGATTGTTTGTTGTCTCGTAACAGTACAAATCACAGGATTGACAACTCTGGCTTCATTTTCTGTGGTGTGTCTTTCAGCAAGAGTAACATGTGTTTGAAAATTGAGGGGTTTATCCCATTACGGAGTCACACAGCTATATAAAAGGCAGCATTGTTCCAGTTATAAGATTGGTCCATGGCAGGTAAGTCTGTATTATAGAATCATAGAATCATAGAATGCTTTGGGTTGGAAGGGACCTTTAGAGGTCATCTAGTCCAACCCCCCTGCAGTGAGCAGGGACATCATCAACAAGATCAGGTTGCGCAGAGCCCCGTCCAACCTGACCTTGAATGTTTCCAGGGATGGGGCCTCCACTACCTCTCTGGGCAACCTGTTCCAGTGCTTCACCACCCTCATTGTAAAAAATTTTTTCCTTATATCTAGCCTACATCTACCCTCCTTTAGTTTAAAACCATTAGTCCTTGTCCTGTCACAACAGGCCTTGCTAAAAAGCCTGTCCCCATCTTTCCTATAGGCCCCCTTTAAGTACTGAAAGGCCGCAATAAGGTCTCCCCGCAGCCTTCTCTTCTCCAGGCTGAACAACCCCAACTCTCTCAGCCTGTCCTCGTAGGAGAGGTGTTCCAGCCCTCGGATCATTTTCGTGGCCCTCTTCTGGACTCGCTCCAACAGCTCCATGTCCTTCTAGTGCTGAGGGCTCCAGAGCTGGACGCGGTACTCCAGGTGGGGTCTCACCAGAGCCGAGTAGAGGGGCAGAATCACCTCCCTCGACCTGCTGGCCACGCTTCTTTTGATGCAGCCCAGGATACGGTTGGCCTTCTGCTTGGTGATAGCTTCACCAAGCTATCTTCACAGCCCCACGAAATTCCAGCAGATAACTGCTCTTTCACCTCATGCTCTGTTTGGTATAAACAATTATGCAGAAACAACACTGCATCAGCCTCAGACGTGTTTCCACTTAGCTGCTTAGAAATGCATGTGCATTAAATCTATACTCCAAAGCACACTCACTGCTCCTTTTCTTCTAGTAAAGGTGTTAGAACCATGCATAAACTTCCTCATAGACAGGAACTTTGCATCTTCTTAACTAGCTGTAATTACCTTGAGCATATTATCACTGTAAACAGTTGAAATAAAATATGCTAGTCCATCTTGCACTACTGTGTCACTTGGCTGTTAGCTTAGCTCTTCTCTCTTCCCCTACTATGAGTAGCCTCATTGCAAAAGAATAGATTGACACCAATATCAGTCTTATAGCAGGTCAGAGCAGAAATGAGTGCAGTATCCCTTGGTACACTTCGCTGTTGGCAGAGAAAGGGTTAATCCTAACTATAAACCACATTGCCATGCTTTCTGCTCTCTGTCCTTACCATTTTTTGAATGGTCAAGGGTAGGTGGAGGTATATATTTTTTTCTTATTGTTGCTGTTGCATTTAAAACTTTAGAGAGGAAAGGATTTACAGGGCAAGCAAAGCTCCGCTTGGAAGCTGGTTCAAAGCAGTTCTAAGAATTGCTTCCAAGCTTTTAAAAAAATATTATCTCTTCCCATTCCAAATGATCAATGAAGAAAAAGACAAAACGTTCCCTATCACAAAACAATCACTCTCAAACACCGTTTCCTTAACTGTGTTTTGTATTACTGGCGACTCTCCCATTTCCATCTCCTCCACTTGGCACATACTCTCTGGCTTTCCAGTGCCTAGGGGACTGTGTTATCATGATCAAGTGAGGAGGAAATTACAAAAATGGCATCCTGTAATATTTCATGCAGAAATCAAATGCCGCTTTACCATGAAGTCATTGTTTTTAATCTATAAAATCCAGTGCACTTCAGAAGTTAATTTCAGTTACTGGATACAATTTTTAGACTGGCAAATAGATGTACATGAGCTGAAGTGGATCTGATCCCATTTTGAAGAGAACTCCATGTTTATGTGTCACAGCTGTCAGAAATTCATGTGCCTCCAGAGACATAGGGCCTTTCCTTCACTCCAAGCAGTGACAGACGTTGTCAGGATTTGGCTTCTCAGTCCCTGTATTGCTACGGATCTGGGCCCAGCAATGTGCAGTAAGAGCAGTTGACAGCAATCCCTGCTTGTGGTAAGGTGTCCTTGGTATTTTCACTAAATCTTCTTGTTCTTTGAACAGGGAAGTTCCCACTTGTCACTTGGCTGAAGGACGGTAACCAGAAGTCTGTGCCCTGGATCTCCATAACCAAAGGAACAAGGCAGTGAGTGCACCAATTAATTCCCCTTGTGATCTCCAGACAGATTGATCTGAATAGCACATCCAGAGTGAGTACAGTGAGCACAGTGCAGTGATCTCTCCTTGCACAAATGCCCTGGCTGATCTAAATAGGCACCATGGGCATTTCTCCAGGATTTCCAGACACTCACAGGCTGGTCTGAGCTACGGCCCTGCCTGAGCTGTGAGTTATGTAGAAATCCTGGAAAGTCAGCCAATGCCATTATGCCTGGACAAATGTTGAGGCAGAGAAAGTATATGTATCTGGGCTTTCCCAGACACAGGGTAACCTTTCAGCTGCTACATTTAAGCCACACATTCAAAGTACCCTATCTAGGTCTGTCCAAATTTTTCATTCCTTATAAACAGGCAGTGCTGGCTTCCCTTGGACAGTCTGGCCGGACTGCTTTCTCAGTGAGGACAATTAATTCTGAGGGCAATCACATTTGCTGATATCCCTGATGAGTCTGTCAGTAATTGACACTGGTACTTGGATCGGTTGCATGTCTATTAGGAAAAAGCTCCGAGTTCATTTCCTCCAGGCAGAGAGCCAGACCAAATGACAGACAGAAGTGCAGACGCTCTCAAGCAATACCAAGCCGGGAGTCCCACCAGCCCTGCTCCTTCAGATCCATCCTAAATTCACGGTTGCTTGCAGGGAAAGATGCATTGAGCACCCTGTGCTCTGTGCCAGTTGTTAGATGAACTCCAGCCCTGCTGCCAAGCTTTACCTAGGAACCCAGAGGCAAAAGGACAGATGATGTGTTTTAATTCTCTGCTGAGTAATATGGAAGAGCAGATTTTTCAACAGAGGTTCAAGCCTAGGCCAAGCAGTCAGACCCCAGGAGCTCCCATTTCTAACATTTCACGGGCAGTGTCTGAATTAATCTGAAATCTCACTTTGAAACTACTGACAGGCCAAAATGACAAATAAGCTCTTTGCAAATCTTGTCTCCCTTTGTATATAAAACTTGAAATCTGCAGTCTAGCCCTTTCTGATAAACTCAGAGTGGTGGCTTTATTTGGGGTTGGACTCACTGTGGGTTTGGGAAAGGATTTGAAAGGCTGTTACCTTCTGCTGTTACTTTTGCTTCTTTATCACAGGATGATGCAAGAGACAGAATCCCTCTTCCCCAGCCACACTGGGAGCTGGCCTTACCTTTCTTCAAATGCAACCCCATGGCTGAAATAATGTTCTACTTTTGTAAAAATACAATTTGCTCTCAAAGCTCCTGCTAAGCCAAGCCTGTTCCACTGGTGTGATGGAAGCTGCTCTTCTTTGCATGGCTTGAGAGACTGAGCCCAAGATTTTTGTCAATAGATTTCAGAGTGGATGGCTAAAATCACCTTGACTTATTTGAAATCCATGTCCTTTTATTGACTATTTTGCCATTTTACTGTAGTTCAGAGGGCATTTACCTTCAGAGAGATCTAAGTGCATAAAGCACTGTCAAGAGAGGAAAAAGTCAATATGGAATGACTCCTGTAATTGGTTTTATGCCTCAAGGAAACTATTATTTTTAAAGTCTCTCCAAAACTATACATTGAGGTCCTTCCTATATTGTTGGTATTAAATCAAACATTTAGAAGTTGAAATTGGAAGGTCTGGCCCAGGTTCAAAACTGCAGGGAAGTGTTGCAGAGCAAAGCTGAGGGTTGTGTGAATTCACAGAGGTAACCTGCAGCGACGTCTTTTATACTCCAGTGCTGACACCGGTCCAGCCTCTAGTTTAATTTAGAGCTGCCCGAGTCTTTTTTCTGTCTTCACCTTATTATCTAGGCTCTCAGGATGATTCTCAGAAGGCCTGAAGCTACACATCAGGCCTGCATGGATCGTTTCAAGTTCTAATTGTCAAATAGTGATTTTGCCAAAAAATGTGTTTCAGTGGTCCCTAAGCCGCTTGTTAATTCAGGCTGGATTCACAGATGAGCTCTGGCTGGAGGAGCACCATCATGGCTGGGGTCATGGTGCTTTCTCTTCTTTTTTCCAATATCTCAGTGGCAAGTGAACGTGAATGCAAGGGAGCTACGGGAAGCCTGGGTTTTTGTCCCTCCTCTGCCAAAGCAGAGCTCGTCTTATAGCTCTCACAAGTCTACCTGCTAGGTTATACAGTATTCAGGTCCCATCTCTCTTAATCTCTCCAGTTTGGGCTAACTCCACCTTCTATATGCTATCTAGATAGGAAAGTGGAGAACAAGTCAGTAACTATCAATGGAGGGACTGCCCGGGAGATGAGACATTAATTCCCACCACTGCTCCTGGTAACATACAGCAGAAGAGGACCCATGGTAGACGGAGAGCACCCCCAGTGATGCCATTCCCTCCAGCTCACACACTTTTGTGGAGTGGTAAGAGACAGGAATACAAAGCCCTCCAGGCACAGTAGGGAATCTGTGAGCTGCTGGAGGGTTGCCAGGGCTGCTCCCAAGTGTTTCATATATACCCTGAAAAGCAGGAGAGATTTCTCCGCAAAGGAGAGCTCTTGAATAGGAGAAGTTTGAGACAATTAACAGAAGCCAGTTTAATGCTGCCATGGGTAACAGTGCTCTCAGGCTGGGATCCTTGGAAGTAGCTCTGGTGAAAGTTGCCCCACTGCAAAAGCATCCCTCACTGGTTTCAAGGGGTTGTTTTTCAGCAATGTGAAGGATAATTCCCTGACTGTTAGCAGCTATTTCTTTTTTTTTTCACCCTTTTATTTCATAGGGTGAGGGGAAGAGCTCTGGGGAAAGGATGAAGATCTAAGGAAAATAAATTCTGTACTGAAGGAAGGGCTCTACAGAGGGAAGAACAGACTGGGCTGTAGGTTTTATCAACTGTGTATTATATGCAATTATGCACCCCCAAGTGCACATAAAGGCTGTAATAATATTTTTGAGTGTCTCCAGCTCCACTTCTGTGTTAGGTGATGTCACCAGCAGCTTGCAGTGGGATAGAGACAGAAAAAAGAGCGAAATTTTATTCCTCATTTTGGATGATGTAGGAAGCAGGGATGTGTAAAAGCGATTCTTGGCATAGTGCTTTTCTTGAAGACATGTTTGAGGTAACCTGAGCTACACTCCATGTGTTTTTTATCAGTGGCCTAAAAAATTGGTTGAATCCGTAAAACCCGTGAAACACCACCACACCTACTCAGTCCAGGAGCTAAGGGGAAATTCATTCTGCTGCAGTGCCAGCAGAGGAGGGATGCTGTCATGCTTGTCTTATTTTTCTTAACTGTCTACCTTGAAAGTTGCTTTCACTAGGAAAGAGCAACAGAGCAAGTGCCAAGGCTTCATACTAAATGGATCCTAAATTAATAGTTAACACCTGACCCAAGTAGTAATTACCACCCCTGTGTTACTTACTGTCATATGGGTAGCTGAGGTTTTTTGCTTACCTGGACTTATTTTTTGGCTTTACATATTCCAAATTTAAGCTTGTTGGAAGAATGAGGTTTTTTCATCTCCTTTGCCTTTGGTGTTGCAACGTCAGGAAAGCTTGAGAAACCACTCTGAAGGTTTTCTTCTAAGCAGCACGTGCTGTCATTGCAGGGAAGGGATTCACCCATGAGATGGCACGGCTCTGAGGAGATGCCAACCTGCCGTGAAGCTCTGCTGCCATCATGGGTCCCTCTTGCCTGTCAGTGACATTCAGAACCTTGAAACAGAACCAGAATGTCACAGGCTCTGTGACAAACAAGCACATCATATGGGACAGTGCCTGAACCAAAGAGGTTACAGCCTAAATAAGCAAAGAGCAGGAGCGGAAGCTGCCCTTCCTGTTGAAGGAAACAGCCTGGCAGGCCACTGGTATAGCTGCTCACAAAGCTGGCTGCCTGGCCTCCCTCGCCAGAGCCGTAGCCCATGTATCAATCACTTGGAGAGCAACTAGAGTAGGTCTTCTGTAAAACAAAGTGGGGTCCTTCAGTTCAGCACCCAGCTATATGTGCACAATACATGGATGCCTGCTTTAGTGCTGCATGCACTCAGAAACACATAATTTCTGCTGTCACCCTGCAAGGACATGCCTGTGTGGCTAAACACTGCTTCCACTAGATGAGATGGGATGGAGGAACTTAAAAGCATGTATGCCAACATGCAGAGGGAGAACGTGATTTTCTCAAAAACATCTTGGTTTTGTTTTATTTTGACAGGAATGGATTTGACCCACCTCTTAATGCAGAATGCTGTGGCAAAATCAGTGTATTCAGAAAGTTTGGGAAAATGCTGCAGCCTAAGTCTCTCTCCTGGTGCCTTGCCCTGGTGGATGACAAACTGAATGGCCTGTTATCTGTGACTGTCTGTAGCAGAACACTGCTTCCCCTGTCATTGACACTGCTAATCAGTCACGGGCAATTCTCCCCGTCTCACACACATATACTTGGACACAGGCTTTCACCCCATGAACAAGCAGGGCTCTATAGTTTTAGCTTTCCTCAAATTCTTTGCTTTGGGGAAACGAGTGGAAGCACAGAGCAATGTGAATTGAAAGCTTGCCACCTTCCGGACATTGCAGAGTACTGTGTCTTCCACAGAAAAAGTAACTACGAAAAGGGAACTCCAGCCAGCAACTGAAAGTAGATGTGCAAGCACCAGTGTACGTGTACGAACTTTAGGGATGAAAAAGGAAAAAAACGGATGGAGAAGGAAAGTGAGTTGCATAGCGCAGCACTCTAACCCATCCTCACAAAGGTTGGAGAGCTCATTTTCTCCCTTTATGTTTGTGCATGTTGCTGAGCTTGTAAAAACAAAGGATTGTATAGCACATGCAAGTATGTGCCAGCGTGCCTCCATCCATCCATCCATCCAACATATATCTTCTCTTTTCCCAGTCCCACCTGCACATTTGCACAGTGCTGGCGATGTGCTGGCACCGTGCTGGCACCCTGTCCTCTCCCACCGCAACCCCCTGCGAGCTGCAGAGCCTGTACCCCTCTGCGCCACACTCCCCTGTGATGTGTCCATTGCTCAGGAGCACTAAACTGTGCTAATGCCTGTGAGAGACCAAACCCAGAACTCCTGTACCGTAAAACAAAGCACAGACACAAACCTATTTTCATTCATAATCCACCGTGGTTTGAATTCAGGGCTCAGGAGATGGGAGGCCACGGAAGTCACTCACTGCATCTATCCGTCAGCCATATACCATACAATTCTTGGCTATGGATTTCTTACCTGGGTAAAAATGCACCTGCCCTGGTGATCCTAGACTGAGAGCTGTGATCTCAATTTTTAATAAATAGGTACAGTAAAACAAAATCCCATGGTAATAATAATAGACTCAAACCATGGGGCTTCAACGTCGGAATTAAGCCATGGGCACTATGTGCTAGAGCTAGAGGAGGGTCTCTGCTGCTCAGAACTTCTTTTCTCAGGACTATCCTATAGACATGAACAAACCCTTTTCGTAGTAGTGAATAATATTGCTCAGATGATGGGAGCCTGCCAGGTTTTTTACCTGAAAGCAAAGCAAAACAAAATACAAAATAAAATATTTTTCCTTTTCTTTATTTATCTGTTTTTTAGGTGAGTCCATCATTTGTGATGGGAGTCTGAACAGACATTTGTGCAGTCTCAGTACAGCTTTACTGGTGAGACTGGACGAGAGCTCTCAGAATCCCCAAGACCAGTACAGCTCTCCAATCCTACCCTTTCATTGAAATTTCACAGCATTCACCAGTAACTCAAGTCTCAGCACAGAAAAAAAGCCTGCAGGCAAACAGATTTTGTTTCTGTAGCTACATCAGATATCAGCGATACACTGTGTACATGCACTGGATGTTGACAGCTCTGGGGAGCAGTGACATGGCTACCACAGAGACACTACTCTCAGATACACCACATGAAACCCAAGGCTCAATTTAAAGCTCTGTGTATTACTGGAGAGGAAATCATGGCTATTCTTTCTGTGACAGGAGCTATAAGGGTCGATATTATTCCAAAATAAGGTCAGAGTTACATACTCTTGCAAGCTTCAAAAAGCTTTCAGCTCCTACTGAAGAAGACAACTGCAGTAGAAGATAATCAACAAACCAAGGAGGTGGTTGTATTTTTGCCAGCAAATATTCCTTTTACTTTCTTGCTGGAGTACGTTGGAGCCAGAAATTGCAAAACCCCATACATGCTGCATCCAGCATCTCTCCCAAATATTGGTACTTAGACATTCATTTAAAAAGCACGTATAGGCATCATAAAGGATGTAACAGCATCTCTAATGTATTATGATTTCATTCCTCCGAACATTACAAATCACTTCTTTTCTGGCCCTGTTACGCCTGATCTGCCTGAAACTCAGTTCAGGTGACTCAGATTAATTCAGTTCCCCCTCTGTCGCCCTCCCAGCCCAGTGCAGTAGCAGAAATTGCTTTAGATATTTGCATTTAGATCCAGGGATGGTACATTTGTCCTCAAGAGAAAAAAGGTCAGAAGGACATTTCATCCCTCTCCTGCCTACAGCGCTGCTGCTTTGCCCTTGACTTTGCACATGTAAGAGCCACGTCTTGGTGTGTGCAGTGCAAAAAAATGGCAACCACAAATTTGTCTTTGAGAAATGGAAGACAACTTTTATACCCTACCTTGGGTCCCCAGGGACATGCAACCCTGCATCACCTTTGGGATGCAGAGAAAGGCTTCAATCTTTCATGTCCTTCTGCAGCCTTCAAGTGCTTCCTGAACCTTGGTGCATTCTTTCCTCCTGCTTTTGCCTTTGTGCAGATGTGCTGGTGTCAGCGAGGTGGTGCATTGCATAAACCGCTATCACCGCCTCCTCAGCGGGATCATGATTTCCCACCCTTCCAGGATGGCTCAGCAGTAGTAGAGATTTTCCATCAGCTTCAGAGGCAAATGCTGTTACAGCAAAAATGATGATTGTAACAGGCATGCAAATGAGGAAAGTCATTTAATCTAGATTGGCATCATCTTAATTACAGCAGTGTGATCAACCTTTTTGGCCGTACAAATTGCCTACAAAAAACATAGCAGAAATCTCGAGGGCACATTGGGCAGAGCTCAGAGAGCTGTGAGGAGAGGGAACTCTAAGGGCAATTTGGAGGTGTGAGGTGGCATCAGCCTCCAAAAATTGAGCCCCCAGGCAAGATGGCGATTTGAGCATCCCCCTCCTCACTGGGGATTTACATTAACCAGCAGGCATTACGCTGCAAGGCTCTGAGACCAGCAGGAGTAAAGGTGTGTGTGATCTGGTGACAACTCATCTGAGGCTCACAGGGCACCCTGAATTAGGGAGAAGTACAAAACTGCTGTTACTGCACACTGTTACATCACGTCTAGGTTGCTTTTCCTTTTTGAAGTAATCAGGAATTGCCTATCTGTCTCCCAGTGCTGTTCTCAGTCTCTGACTGTCATCACAAAATTGTTGACTGGCTAGTAATGCACGGGCAGTTTCTGTTATCACTCACCTTTTAGCAGGGTGTGTGAGGTAAGATGCAACCCTAGGCAAAAGACTGACAGCTTTTGGTTTCTATCCACAAAACAAGCTTCAGTCCCAGGATACAACGCATGCAAATGCAGCAGTGTAACCACCTGGAGCAACATCGGCCCTTTGACTCATAATTCCACTGTCTGCAGCGGCCTTGCAACAAGGTGTCCGTTTGCCTTGTCAGACCACCACAACACAAACCTGAAGCTAACTTCACACCTAGCAAAATCAGGGCCACTCTTGAGACACTAGACCTGATGGCACTGCTGTCACTGCTGCCGAAGCTCCATCAGAGAGATGACACCAAGGCAAAAGAACAACCTTGCCCTGCAATATTGCTCAGATGCTTGCAGCAAAACCACAACTGCCAAGCCAGTATCCGTGTCCCAGGAGAGATGTGTAAACCAATATTAAACCATGGCAGAGCAACCGCACAATTTGCAGGTCTTCCCTCCTTAGATAATTCCCTGAATGTCCCCCATCTGAGTCCCAGTAAGAGATGTGATTGTCCGACTGGGCGCTCTGGGCCAGGTGATGTCTGGCATGTTCAAGGCTTTGTATTGCAAACATTAAACTCAACATAGCAGAAGATTTCTTGGAATTTTCCACTAGCTGCAGAGAAGACTTTAGTCTAAATCCTTGTAGTTCCTTTTATGTCTCTCTTCAGAAGACACCCTAAAATTACTAACATCAACCCTGTTAAAAATACTTTGATTCCTGGTGATATTAGCTACTGAATTTTGTGACTTGCAGCTAATGCTCTGTACCTGGAACGAATCCGCTTCCTTGTTCTCAGGATAAGAAAGTAATCTCAAAAGCTTTTTGAATGAGCCCATGCTGTGCAGGTTTCAGGCAGAGGCACGCAGAAGAGCCCTTGCAGATGTACTCTGCACAAAACTGCAGACAGAGGCTGTTGTCTGAAATAACATGTAAGTGCTTTTGTAGCGGAAGTAACATATTTATGCTGTCATAATTCTTCCACATTTATCTTTTATCTCTGACTTTCTCTCCACTGTCTGTGTCCAAAGTCCTACTACCAAGAACAGTGCCTTTTTAATTAGATCAATTTTTCTCATGGCACCTGCCTCTCCTTTACATTTCCAGGTAGAGACCTGGCTCCTACTTTTGATTTTGTCTCGCCCGTTAGCCAGGGCAACCCAGACATGCTGGAGTGACCCATACAACCCTGGAGTTTAGGTTCCTCTTGTGGTATCAAGCACAGTCTTGGGGATCCTGTGTTGTCCCACATTTTAGGAGCAGCACAATTGCCTCCCATGGCCTTTTTCTAAGACATGGCTTTTCCTCTTGCACCTTCTCAAGCCATCAGCCTGGGAACACATCTAACACTTCATCCTGAAATAGGAAAGAGGAGCACCCCCACGCTTCTTTAGCCTCTGCAGAAAATTTCTCCGCCATCCTCTTTTTACTGTTGCCATCAAAACCTGGCCTTGGCCACACTGAATCCTACACGCCCCAGATTCCTCACCAAGGGAAAGCGGGAGGTTTGCTCCTTTAAGGAGCAGGGGGTGCGGGCAGCCTGCGCGGCGCCTCGCTGTCCCGGCTCGGGGACAATGGGGGCGGCGGGGAGCGCTGGGGGGGGCCCGCGGGGCTGCTGGCGCATGGCAGGTGAGGGGCTGCTGTCGGGGCACCCCCAAACGCCTCCTCTGCCCGTTGATGAGACCCTGCAATTAGCTCAGTCCTAGCTGCAGGCGAGGCCGGGCCAGCCCAGGTGGCTCCTTACTGAAGGGCGGGCTTGGCAGGTTACGCTGGTTGCTACCTGCGTGGCTTGAGGGGGCGAAGGGCCCCGTGGAGTGAGCTCTTGGTCCAGCCTGTCCCGCCCTGGGTGCTCCCCGCGGGAAAGGGCCGCTGCTTCGGGACAAGGCTCCAGGCGGGGCTGGAGGAAAGCAGCGCTGTAGGCTGGAGGTAAGGTACTCGGCGGGGGGCCGGTCTGCCGGGCCTGCGGGCCCCGCCTGGGCCATCGGGGTGCTGAGGAGCTCCCGTGCCCGCCAGGCTCAGGGGCCCGGTCTGGGCGAAGGCCGCCGGCCGCCCGCGCAGCGGCTGAGGGCGGGGGGGCGGTGTGCGGGCCCGCTAGGTGGCGGCAGCTCCTTAGATTTGTGTATTTGGCGTGGAAAAGCGCAGGGTGAGGCTTTTCGGGTGGAAGTTGTGGAGGGAGCCGAGCGCCTCAATTTCCAGGGGTTCCTGCATCCCCCAGGCTGCGGTCTGCGGACAGCCCCGGAGCCCGTGCCAGAGGGGTCGGTGCAACTAAAAACACTTGCCCCGGGGGTCCCTTCAGAGCAGGGGGAGGTTGAAGACCTCGGATGTGTAATTCCTCTAATAAATGCTGCAA
Organism: Balaeniceps rex; assembly: GCA_013401315.1. Classification (NCBI taxonomy): domain Eukaryota; kingdom Metazoa; phylum Chordata; class Aves; order Pelecaniformes; family Balaenicipitidae; genus Balaeniceps; species Balaeniceps rex. The sequence continues at coordinate 22,981 of VYZW01039112.1, read as the reverse complement.
ATCTGCCTCTCTAGCCCACGGCTGAGTGCGTTGCACACACACCAGCCCCCCGCCTTCGGTGTGTTCATGCCCGCTGGGGTGTCTCGGGATCTGTGCGCTCCGCGAGGCGGCCGATGCGCGGTTAGCAGAGCTGAAAGCCCTCTAAATAGGATCAAATGTGTGTAAACATTGCATCTACCTAAAAAGGCCGGGGGTCTGTTCAGAGTTGGAGCCTCCCTGGGTTTGCAGCTCGTGTGTGCCAAAATACTATAGCAGCTCTGGCTGCTGTTGCTGAGGCTTTTGCTGTGTTAAAAATCGGTCTTTCAGATGTCAGCAATATCCAAAGCTAGAACGGCAAGTAGATTTGGGGACAGATTCCTGATTTGTGACGGTGTAATTAATTCCCAGCTGTTCAGGGCAAGGAATATTACACAGGCTGGGTAATTCCTGGCTCTCGCCTTTTGTCATGCAGATCCACCTGTTTAGGACTAAGAGCCCTTATCCTGCGTGGGGTTGCCTGAGCTCTTAGCAGCTAGTGCGACCAAGAGAAATAGGGGTGTAGGATTCACGATTTCCTTTAAAGCAAGCAGACGGCGGTAAGGGGAAAGGGAGTTTTGCAGCTATCTGTGGCCACCGTAAAATTCTCTGCTGTGTAACAGGCTACTCCAAGGTTATTCTCTGTCTTGATTATGCTGCTTGGTGACTGGGAGAACTTGTATATGCAAGACTTATCAGACTTGCCTCCCGTCCTTCCCCGGAGCGGCACCTCGTTGTGGACTGTGTCCTGATACTGCTTCAAGCAAATATAGCTTTATTCCTAGAGGGACTTAGTATGTGGTTTCACCTAAGTAGTAGCTGATGGCTGGTCACAGTTTGATCAAAAATTCATGCGAAATTAGTGGCAAAGCAGAAAAAACTCTTCCCTGGTTCTGTGCTTTTCAAATGGACCTTCAATATGTGCCTTGTGTTGTGTGAACCCTGGACATGTTCATTTAGCCATTAGTCCTGGCTAAAACTGTTACTCCCTGCAGATGCAGCAGAATTGTCATATTACTCTATTTATAGACAGGGATAAATGACTTGATGAAGGTCAGGTGAGAGAGTTGTGGCAAAGCTGTGAGGTAAATAAGCACTTGAATCATGGGCAATGGCAAGGAGAGGGAGGACAGTTATGTTAGCTCGGACATCTTAATTCCCTTTTTACCGCTGTTGCCATTAGATTAGTCCCTCCCTTTTGCACGCTCATCTGTAGCTCTGGTGTGCAGTGCACACACTCTTCTCCTTTCCCAGGCTGTGGAGAGCATCCCTTTCCTACTGCAGCTGTGACACGTTTCATGGGAGTGAGCATTTCTGAGTGTTTGCCTGCTGTGCTGCTTTACTTAGGTGCACTGTTGGGAAGAGAGCAGCCCCAAAGTCTCATCTCTTTCATCTCTGGTTGGTTACAGATTTGCTGGGAAACTTTGACAAACTGGGCCGTTTTCCCAGTGCCTGATGTTTCAGACTCACTTGTGTAACTTTGTAGTAGAGCAAACACCTGGGCATCTCTAGGAGTTGTATTGGGTGACAAGTACCATGGTTCTTGCTATTGTCATTGCTAAAAAATGGAATATGCTTCATTGCAGGTCTGTTACCCAGAAACTGTGCCTTTTGCTGTAACACTTCCCTAGTTAAAGGTGGCAGGCAGTGTTTCAAGTAGTCCACATCCAAGACAGCACAACCTGTAAGTGACTTAAAGATGTGCAAGCTTCTATTTGTTTATCATCTTGTAGCTCCCCAGAGGGTGTCTCTTCATGATGCTTATCTCACACTGCTGAAGTGCTCACCCAACCATGCTGGTGGGCCTTGTTCGTCCAGATTCTGCTTTTCATGGAATGGTCCTGCAGAATTAGGGACAACTATACCCTGGAGTTCATTTGGGTCCAACCCCCTTCCCCTCTAAGCTTCAGTGCAGTTTAACTGGGATGTGAATTTTAACCTTTTTCTGAGGTGCCATTTTCTTCCTGCTTTCCTAATATCACATACAGAAATGCTGATGTCCTCTGGATGCAGTTACCTAGAGCCAGCTCCTTTCTGAAAGGCAAAAGGGAGCTTGTTAACAGTTAGTTACCTCCGTGCTTAATTAATGGTCTAACTTGGTGGGGTGGAAATGCTCCCTCTGCCCAGTGCAGTTCTGTTACTGCAGTGTGTCGCTATGTACCCAAGTCTGTACTTTATGTCAGCGCTAAAACGGTAACTGTGCTTAATACAGACATAAATGGGATGAATATTGGTAGCTTACATGTAGCTCTTGATTCCCCTTGTGTGTCTGTTCTGTGAAATGTTTGGAGGGCTGAGCAAAGGAAGGGAATAAGATAGTGAATTTGAGGCCTTTATTTCTATTTGCTGAAGTCGAATGACTGGGATTAAATGTGACCTGTTTGAAAGCCAACCTTGTTTCCAAAAAGTGCATGGGGAGCTGAGATCAGAGGACACATTATGAACATTGCAGTAGCATAACTTGAGGCAAGTGCAATCATTTACTTGACTAATGAATCCCCTGGGCTGCTAGCAAGAGAGCAAATCTCTCATTCATCTTCTTAATTTAATAAGCAGAGGGGTTGGCCTTAAGGGTAAATGAAATGCATAGTGATCCCATGAATGTTTCAGCAAATTGATGTACAATAAGATAAGGGAGATCCAGCAAATGGCTTACTTTATTCTGAGAGACTGTCAATGGAGTTTAAGGGAAAGGGAGAGAAGCTAGAGCTGATAGCTCTGTGTAGCTCTCTTCACTGCATTTCTCTCCCAATCTCTCCAATTTGTACGGGCTGGAACACAGGATTTTTGTTAGGATATCATCTAGTGAGCTTAGCACAAAAGTAATGCCTGTTGTGCTTGGTGCTGCACATAAGACAGCCATCGGAGAGATCAATGAGCTTGTTGAGCTACGCAGCATGTGAAAGGCTGAGCAGGGAATGCAATCTGTCTGCAGCAAGTAACCCTCTGCTGTTTTACATGCCTGTGTGTGCATAGGGTGAGTTGCTGCTCCTTGGAAAGGTTCATGGAAGAGCTGGAGGATGCCTGTACTTGTGGGAGCTAATGAGGCTCATTCCTGTCTTTCATGCTCTTAATTACTTCAGAGGAGAAATCGATGGTGTGAAACAATGAAATGCTTTAATGGCTAGAACAGTGATTGTTAGTTCTGCCATCACAGCAATTAGTGTGATCACCGGAGTAAGTGTTATGCATTAGGGAAACTGAGGCAGGGATGAAGTCATAATATTGCTATAGATAATAAACGTTTTAGTATAAAAATAAAAACGGGGTAAGGAAGCTTCTGACACATGGAATAAATTTGGTAGGTGTTTTTTTTAAAAAAAAAAACAACAACAACAAATAAAAACCCCAGAAGGGAATACTTTTTAAACTTCAATTAAACCGTAAACCATATAAAGTGACTTTTGGGAGGCTGGCTAAAGTATAAAGAAGTTGAAAATGGGAATGCTTGTTCTTGGCTATTGTTCAAGAGAGGATTTTGGGATTAGATGGTCCATTGCTATTGAATGTAGTTCATTACTTTATGATGAACACAAAATATAGAGCAGAAAACTGACCTGAATTATAAAAAAAAATTAGTGGCTTTTGGTATGTCATGAATTTCAGAGTTCTTGAAATAAAACTGGATGGTCAGATTTTTTGTTAATGGAGGCAAAATATACAGATATAATGAAGTTCATGTATTGCATTGGAATCTGAAATAATTCTATTTGTGAACTCTGTCTAATTTGATGGGATGGAAGCTACAGGATATGGATTTAAGTTATGAAACTTCATGTATATTCATTAGTATAGTTCTGTATTAGAGTAAGATCGTTTATAATGGAGTGCTTTTGGATTCTGGCCAGTATTTGCAGGGCTGCTCTTCTGGAGCTTGGTGACATTAAGAATACTGTGTAGAAAATTGCTCCTTTTAATTGAGGTAAATAGTTGTCATGCGCTGAACAAGGCGTTGGCATAATGTGAGCAGTATCATTCTATTTTACAGTTCAAGCTGCAGTTCTGAACACATCAAGGATTGAAGACCTTGAAAATCTCAGTATTGCAGCATTTATGCTAGCACAAAGCAAAATTCCTCAGAAACACCAAATTGGTGACTGTATTTGTTCTAAACACACACGGGCTCTTTTCACTTGGAAGCCAAGCTAAAAGCCAGCTCTCATGTCATGTTGTTCCCCAGGTGGCCAGCAACACTGCTGCCAAATGCAGTGGAGTTGCACAGTGCCTGCAACTCTGCAGTCTTTTTGGCAATTGCTGTAGATGCCATGTGCAAGGTGCTCTTTTGTCAGGGCACAAACTGTCAGTTTTGGAGTGTGGATAGCTTAATGTTGTAACAAACAACTGAATTGGACTGCTAATGTTTTGTGTCCTTTGCAGTCTTGTAGCTGTATGAGATGCATGTTGTAGGAAGCATTTTTATTCACATGAGAGAAACAATAACCAGGTGTTTGGGTTTCAGTGAGCTGGGGTGAGGGAAAGCTTCCAAAGGGGAATATCCTCATTTCCACTGCGACTAAATAAGAGGCTTGACACCAAATGGTCTGTGCAGTCAAGCCTGTCTGGGAACTAAAAGGTGTAGGCAGATATGTTGTGGTCAGATTCAGTGGTCAGAGCTGCTGGTTGTTTATGGAGCAGATGGCACTGGGGGATGAAACAACCCCATCTGGGTGTGCAGTGTTGCTCCCTCACCCGCGAGGTGACTTTGAATTGGTCAGCAAAGGCCAGATCCATCCCCAAATTAGACTGAAGACATGAGCACTGTTGGCATAGGAAGAGGAAAGATAACTGTCCTGGTTCCGTAGCTGGGATGCAGAGGGTGGGGGATACATGCCTCTGTTGTCTAGGAGTCCCCATGATTTGGAGCATTCCTAAGCTCTTGTAGATTGGCTGCTCACTGCTATTCTAATTTGGCTGCTGCATCTTCATCCCTTCTTGAGACAGGTCTAGTTTTATCAAAGGAACAACTTGGAGTGAAGGAAGGGACATGCTGAGGCTGAGAGACACTTCATTCCTGGTGGAAGAGGGTAGGTTGTGTAGGCTTGCTCTTGCTCCTGGTTGTAAAGTCTACCCCTCCCATTCCTTGCAGAGCTCATCAAATGCATTGAGCTGATGCAATTTGCTGAACTAACAAAATTATCCCTCTTGGGGTAACCCAGTAGACATACTAGTTCTGGGTGCAAGCCACTGGATAAGGGACTTAACTCCTTGCCCCCCTACCCCCCTTGGCTTGCTTCTTGGTGAGTATTTCAAAGCTGCTTGCTGATGTTACTTCAGCCAGACTAACTCTTTGATGCTTTAGCCTGTTTTCACTTGAGAGTGATTTTTGTTCTGGTGTATTAGAATAATGAATTTTTTTGGCTGTACTGCTAGCTGTCATTTCCTTCCTAAGAGTCTGGGCAACATTTAGCTGTGTTAGATGGGGAGAACAAATAGTGGAAACGTTAAGCTTATTCATCCCTGTGTTCACCTCCGCACGCCAGTGCCTAGATAATGCTAGGGTTTTTGTGAGCATTTTTTTTTCTGATGCTCATCAGGTGAAAGAGGCCAGCAGTCTTGGCTGAGACATCAGATTTTCAATTCCCAGTTTGGTGTGCATAGCTCACTCCAAACTGGGAATTTTTTATCACTGGTGTCAGGCTTACAAGAAAAACCCTTCCTGCTGACAGACCCCAGGCTGTCAACAAACCCCTTGCACACCCAGTCATTGGACCCCAAGTGTCCCATCTCCCAAGCACCTCTCTTGCTGTGCTGCCTCTTTGCATAATTGAGAAGCATCTGGATTAGTGCGCTGTGCTGTCGTGTGCAGCTGGTAGTGACTCCAGAGAAGCTTGCCTTGAAATGGAAGAGCTGAATGATAGTGATATGCAAGTGTTGTAATACCAGCCAGGGTCTGAGTTTGCATATTCCTGTGTCTCTGAGGATGGCCAGTGCCAGATGCATGAGGGAGATGCCAGAAACTCCTTAGTGTGCTCTTTAAAAATGTCAAACTCTTCTGTCTGCTCCACAGAGCGATGAGATCTTTCATGTCTTCAGCTGAGCCTCCATATTAAAAATGGTAGTTTTGTACCTTGTTCCAGAACTCGCTGGGTTTCATTTGGCCAGAAGTCCAAACCTCTCTGTACTCTTGCCTCAGGAGGTTTAGCCGTAATGCATTTATCTGTGTGTACAAGGAGAAGGGAACATTTCTGTTTTTACAGATGGCGTGGATTCAGGAAATCCAGTCAGCTGGTGTGGATCTGGAAACCATTCTGCCCTTATTAACACCCTCCAATGATATAAACAGAGAATCCCCAAAGCAAGGAGCAGTCTAAATAAAACTTCAGGCCAAACCAGAACATCTAAGGTGTGCCAGATCTTGCCTCAGGGAAAGAGAGAGGATGGGAAGTGCCAGGAAAGGCAAGATCTTAATTTCTAAGAGAGCAGCCCCATGATTAAGGAAAGTCTGTACTCTTGCCTCTCCCAGAAGGAAGAGGAGAGCTGAGGAAGGGATATCCTAGGGAAAGGGCTTTTCTTTGCCACTGCCTTGTCTCTTCTCTTGGAAATGACTGGTGAGATCTAAGCCAGGGATTGTCTTAAGACAGAGATTGGAGGCCAGAAAGCCTTTCTAGATCTGAGCCTGTATTTGCTGTCTGCCTCAGTTTCCTGTCTGTAGTACAGGAAGAACAACTAAAAATACCCAGCTGCAGAGCAGTATGTGTGCCTGTGGTGGGAGCCCTGAGGTCTTGCTGTATGGCATGTCCTTCCTAGTTTCTGGAGGGAGATCTGGTGGCTGCAGGTATGTTACATTTGGGCTTGGGGATATGCCACTTGCCACGGGGGGAGTGCTACAGCTCAGGACACATCTCTGCTGTGCACCCGTGCCCTGACTTGCGTTTGTAGTGGGGAGTGAACTGTGGAGCAAAGTGATCTTTAATGGGGTGTTTAAGAGGCTGTTCCCGTGTCCTGCCAAATGGACCAGGACAGTTCTTCCAGGGTTGACATGTCCAATCAAGAGAGAGATGGTGAAGGGGCTAGAAGATTCTGTGTGATGCAAATTTGACAGCTGAAATAAAAAAAGGAAGTCTCCTCCTTTTCTTCTACTGTCTTATCTCTTTCTGCTTTTCTTTTATCTCTCTTCCCTTTTTGTTTGTGTCTGTTCTTTCCCTGTAACTCCTAGTGTAAGTAAGGAAGAATTTAATGTGCTGAGACAGGAGAGAAGTTGTTCCATGCGTTGCAGATACACAACATGTCTTCATTAACTCCCCATGACATTCAAAATAGCTAGAGATAAAGACAAACTAAATCTGGGAAGACAAATATAAATACTGTTCCCCCTCCTTCCTCTCGCCCCTGCACAGTGCACCCCCCTAGGGCATGCATTCAATTACTGAAGATGAATGGAGCAAAGCAGTACAGCATTTGGGATGCTTTGACTAGCGCTGCCCGCGTCTGCCGTCAGATGGCCCCACACTTCACGAAATCTGCTCCCTGCCCAGGGTCCAGCCTGGGAGATGCTCCATGGGGTCTGCAATCCCTCCTTTCCCTGGTGGGTTGATAGCTTGCAGGCAGTCAGGGAAGGCTAGCAAAGCCCTGAGCAGGCATTGTTGCATTTCTCACATCTGTGCTGTCTCTTTTTGACCTCCTAAGGTGTATGGAAGGGAAGACCTTGGTGTTTAAGGCACTACATGGGGAGCAAGGAGTCGGGCTTGCTCTCCTTCACCCTACTGCGTAGGTGTGAGCAAGTGATGTAACTTCTCCCCTGGGTACGTGGGGTGTGGACACAGGCTGGCGGCAGTGGGGAGCAGGAGTGCTTGCTGAGGGAGGCTGCATGTGCAGTTGGTTCTGCTCTCCAGCAAATCTAGATGGCATTACAGAGAGCTTTTTGTTCTGGTTAGCTTTTGTTTTGCTGAGTGTAGTTGGAGTAGTTGTTCTGTGTGCCCATCTCCAGCCATGTCCACCTTGGCTTGTCTCCCCAGCACATAGAGGGTTTTGGTCTCAGATCTGTGCTGTTGTGTAAGGAGAGTTGATGTGCTAAGGCATTGTGGGTGCAGAGGGTCTCATTGTAGAATCCGTTTGACAGGGGATCCTATCCTGTAAAAATGACTGTTAGCATATTATGGGTCCTGTTCACCAGTGGTTATTGTGTCTGTATAGAGCTTCATAACTCCTGGAGATCTGGACTAAAACTTCTTTTTTTTTTTGAGGGGGGAGAAGTCTGCCTGCCCTGGGATTTGCAGCTGGGTACCCAGAACACCCCAGCTTGCTCTGACTCAAGGCGCACAAAGAGCTGCTCTTTCATGCATCCTTTCCTGTATTCCACCAGACTCAAACTCCATTCAAGCTTTACTTGTGTAGAAGTCTCTCTGTGATCTCTCAAAGCTTTTCTGTTGCTGCAGTACTGCAAGAGTTAGGGTGAGCTCGGATTACTGTGAGCTGGGGTGAACAGCTTCCCAAGGAAGGACTTGCCATCTCTTTCCATTATAGTCTTTTCAGTTCCCTACCTCTCTGTGCACAGCAGATGATTATCTCGCAAAAGCATTCTGGGTTTTTTTCCTGTGTAGTTCAAATTATCCTTTCCTAAGTGCATTACCTTGCATTTGTCTGCACTGAACTTCATCTGACTTCGTGCTGCCCATCCACCTAGCTTTGTTAAATGTAATTGAAATTGAGCTTGGGCTGGGGGGAGGCCTGGGGTTGATGTAGCAGAAAAGCAGAGGCCTGTGCCTCCAGGACTAAAGAAATACTGCGAGCTATTGCAGTTGTTGAGTCCTGTTAAATCCAGTCGTGTTCATGTTACAGTGGATTAAGTGAACATCAGAAACAGAAAGGCAGGGCACAACCTCATCTCTGCTACACCAGGCTTAAAACTAGAACAACCGAATAGCCTTCCTTGTGTGGATTCACGTTTCATGCTCCTTTGTCTGAGGTCAGAATCTGTATCTTGGAAACTGTCTAGAAACAGCAACTTCCTTCTTTCTATAGTAGAAGCAGGCTGGGAGAGTGAAATGGGGATTGTTACCTCGTGTCAGAGGACACAGCTTCTGAGGGTTCACTACAGCCCAAGAAGGAATCTGGACACAGTTTTCTCATTAAGAGCAGTATCTGCTTCCAAGGACTTAAGCAAGTTCATCTACACAAATGAGCTGGTGAATAGTCTTACACCAAATGATTGTTTCATTGTTTAAATTACTCCAAGTAACTGGCTAATCACAAGAAGTTAAGCTTTTAATAGCAATAGCGGGGGTAAAGCCACAAACTACGGCTAAAATGAAGCTGCTTCTCATGAATAGAATTATACAGTCCAGTAGACTACAATAGTGGGGGAGTGTATTCGGCAACCCAGGCAATACCTTTACATCCCTTGCTATTAAAAGGCTTTTGTGATGTAAGGTAGAATGCTGTTGAGAAGGACCCAGAGCTCCATTTGGAGAAGTGAACTCGACGCTATTACCTGTAGCTTGCATNAAATAGATGCAGAGTTCAAATTTTCCCTACTGCAGTCAGCAGAGGAAGGTATTTCAAAGGGTTCCCCTCTGTTCCCTTACAGGAACAGCAGCCATAAATCACCTGCTCAAATGCTGTAATCAACTTGGTGCTGGAACTCAGATAGTGGGATGTTGAACCCTCTTTAAACTCCTTTAGTCCGGGATTCTTAAGCCTTGCAGCCCTGCTATGAGGAAGGGGTTGTGTCATCATGCTGTATTTGCAGAGCAGACACCTGAAATGGGGTGAGGTTCTGGTTTGATCAGCTATCCAGCACCAACAGAGATGAAACAGAGGAGAGACCGTGGGTGATGTGGGTTGTAAGTACTCTGCTTGTTTTGCAGCAGTGACCAGCCAAGTTCTGCTGGAGATCTCCCTGCTGTTCCCTGTACTGCCTCACCTTTCCCTTTGTCGGTGCTTTGTGGTTCTGTTCCTCTCTCTCTCTCCTCCCTGTGTTCCTTTTAATGGTTTATTATTGCCTTAGTGGGGTTTTCCCCTCCTTCAGTTCCTGTGACTCGCACAATGAACAGTTCCAGCATCCCTGTACATGACTAGCAGCTTCAGGTAACATTTAGTGGCAATTAAATGAGATTCTCCTCCCCCACCCTGCCTCTTTGTTGAATGAATCTAAAAAGGCTTTTATGGGGGGGAAAATGCAGGGGGGAAATTAAAAGGGTTCATAAAAGTGAATTTTAAGAAAAGCCTAATGAAGGAAATGAACCTCCTGAGAGATCAAAGCTGAACCTGCTGTGCCAGTGCAGAGAGTTTGGGCTTTTTCTTGTGTTTCCACTGGCATGAAAGCACATGCACAAATATTTCTTCCAACAGCTTTAACTCTTAAAGTCCTGTGGGGTTGGCATTAATGGCCTGTTTCTGTTTTGTCTAGTGCTAGGGCTCAACTGTTTCATTAGGAATTTGCTTATGTGAAACCTTCTTTCACTTATGGAGAGGACTGGGCATCTCCATGATCCATCATGCCCAACAGTATAGGGGTGCCACCTTCTCCAAGAACCGGGTAAGCTCTGTGCTTTGCGTTGTGGCATTGCTCCTGCCTCTTGCTCCAGTGGCACTACAAGGAAGATGCTGTCCCAAGTAGGAGGTATGAAGGCAATACCTCTCTATTCCCCTGGTTGCCAGCTCTGCCTCATGAGGGAGATGGTATTTGAAGGGGGGAAATGGCTAATCACCTGGTCACAGTAAGTTATAGAAATGTTATGAAGTCTTAAAATTCCATTTTCCTTAAACTAAAAAAATAGGGGTCTCTCAATAGGCTGTGAGGGGGATGGAAATGTTGACTGAGTTGCATGTAGGGGAAGTTCCATTAATCATGGAAAGCGAACTGAAGGCTCTTAATTTTAACCAATTTTTGTAGGCCAGACTCCCCATACCAGTAATTTTTCCATTACACATGTAATCTCTTTTCTGAAAAGGGCTAGGTTTGTTTAGCATCAATTTTTTTGGTTGTTGTGGATTAAAGACTGGATGGTTCAAATTTGTCAGGGGCTGGCTCTGGTCTCCTCTCCTCATCTCGTCACTTGTCGCCCTTGCACAGGTCCCAAGGCTCTTACTTTTAAAGTGTTTCCATGTGTTTGAGAACAGAATAAAAATGGGCCTGCACAGAGTGCCTTATGCACTCGCAGCTTCCCAGAGTGCTAATGAGGAACATATTGGCAGTAAGTGGCTGAGTAGAGCAGTATAGCAGGAACAACAACTTGCACGCAGCCTTATTTATTGCAGGCCTGTTTCTTGGAGAGAGGGAATGTCAACCTGGATTTGGACTTTCACCTAATCTTCTCTGAAAGTACCCAGAGATATTAAGTGGCCACCTACTCAGCTGCTGGACTTCAGTTTAAAAGCAGATCCAAAAGCCTGCTTCTACAAAAGCAAATTACTCGCAGACGCAGTGGTGGCTGTAGGTCATGGCTGTAAGCCTCAGGCTCAGTATAAAACCTTTAGACCTGATACGTCTGTGTGTAAATTGGGGTGATTTAGCCATGTTTGGAGTGCTGCTGGTGTAGGATTGGTGGCAAGGAGGCAAGGAATTTGTCCTTGAGGTCCCTTACCTGTACTGGGATGTGATACTAAAGCTGCTACAAGAGAGCTAGCTAGAGTGTGGTCTTCCCAGAACCTAGCCTAGGAGGAAACAGTGGGCTTTCTTGGGTCTTCATGTCAGGAAACAACCCTTCTAGCTTCCACAGCAGCTTGTTTGAGCAAGGAGGTGGGGAAGAAAACAATAAGGACCAAAGTCCAAATTCAGTGATGTGTACCCAGACTCAGGGAGCTTCATGGGCATATACATGCCCATGATCAGAGCCTGATTTTTCAGATTGGGCTGTTGCCTTTTAATAGGAGTAATGCTGCCTGAATGGACAAACAGGAGGATTTATTCATGGACCAGCACATGTGTTGCATTGCTCAGTGTCCGTCATCTCTTTGCCCTTTTTGAATACACAGTGTTCATAACCTGGTCTGCTGTCGGTGCTCCGCTGTCGTGCCCTGTTCTCTAGTAATACTCCTTGCTTAAAACAGAAAGGAATGAAAAGTATTCCTGCCTGCTGTTAAGTCTCTATTCGTGGGAAAAGCTGGAGATGGTCTGATAGACCATCTCCCCTCTGCTACTGTGGTGCTTCCAGGAATCTATAGCAGTATTGAATTTGGCCCAGTGAACACTGTTACACATTAAAAAGCTAGTGACTGAATTATTTTTATAATTAGTTGCCTGTTGAGATTCATGATTATCCATGTGCATCCTAACGACTTGATTAAAATATCTTTGAACCGTGCTTTCTCTGCTTTTTTCCACTTACCCAGATCCAATCAGACAAAGCAATGATGGAGAGCACTTTGCATTTTACAGCACTGACCGGGTAGCAATTAGCGGACAGTTACAGCAACCTAAAAACAGTATATAGTTTAAGGGGCCTTCTTCAAGGTGAACAGAAGAAATTTTTAAAAAGAGTTAAGTTCTTTATTAACAGGCTGACCCAGCTGCTTCAATAGTGCAAAATCGACATTGCTCTGATTTACCCTGTCTGAGAACTTCACCCTCTGCATTAAATTACACAAATTACTATGAATATTGCAAACTACAGTCAGTCCCTTCCTGCCAAGGGATGAGCTCATGATTCCTCACTTGTCTTGCAAGGGTTACGATGACCTAACTGGGACCGAAGATGCAAGTTCTTGCAGCTCCTTTTGACTGCTGTTCGTAGCAGGAATGGTGACTTCTCTGAAAACCACTACTTCATCCACAGCGATGTGGGAATGACAATTCCTTTGTTCTTCCTGGAGGTGGAGGAATCTCTTACGAGCGTGTGTGTGAGCGGGATGGGGTCTAAAGGCAAGTCCATCTGTGTCTGGTCACGTTATCTGGCTGGTAGAAGGTTGTTTCTGATTCTATGCTTAGTCTGTTTCTCGGGATTGCAAACAACATAGCTTCCCCTAGGGATGGTGGTTCCCATTCTAACTGGGTATGAGTTTTGTCCCTGCACAAACTTGCTTATTTGCCTCTCAGACTTGTTACTGCTTATGCAGGGAGTGAGGGAGCCGAAGCAAAGCCATCACCTCACTTATGCTGAAAAACCTTACAGTGAAGGAGGAAGCTGACTCAAATTGAAGCAGATGCTATGTGGGAACAATTACCTGAGAGAAACTCTGGGAGGGAGTGGAAGAGATAATGAAACACCTAGGGATTTGGGAGTCAGCTTTCCAAGGAGCAAAGGGGTTAGCAGTTTAGAGCTGGAGCTTGCAGCTGTGGTGAGAATCAGCTTCCCTTTCTCTCTGCTCCTCCTTTTTCCTCTCTTTCCTTCCCCCGGTTCAGGGGATGGAGGAGAAGGTGACCTTTGGAGCATGAGTCGCATTGCCAGCAAAGAACCCCGGCTGCAATGGTGCTGTGCTCGAAATGCAACTTGCTGAGCTCAGCTGCTGCCTGCAGTGCTGGCCAAGGCAAACAGCCGGTGTGGGGCTGCAGCAGGGGTATGGCTGGGTCCTGACCCAGCTGCTTGTCAGCAGAGGAGCTCTCTCCCTGCTAGATGGGGCGTCACTGTCGCCAGATCCCGAGCAGCGTGAGCTCTACGTGGATGTGAACTTAATGCCCTAGACTCCAGGAGAACAAGAGCAGGATGGGTGCCCAGAAATCATCCAGCCGTGGATTCCCTGGAGCCTGAGGCTTAGCTAGTTCCCCTCCCCTTTCTCTTCTCCTGCAGGCAAGCACTCCTATTCCATCAGCTCATCTGAAAGGGCCAGCTTTGTTTTCAGTTTACCTGCATGGCTTCCAGTACTGTTGATAGGGGATTTAGCATATGTGTTAATAGCAGGCTGAGCTGGGAGGACCAGGGGTTGAATAACACTCACTGGGTTTCTGTACCTGTCCTGCCAAAAGCCCACTGTTAGTTAAGGCTGTTTCTATTCAGTCCAGTAACAAAAACAGAGTTCGGACAAATCATCATTCCTGCAAAATAGCTGCACCGTTCAAAACGAGTTGCTCTGTGGGGTTAGGCAACAGCAGTAGCTCAATGGTGCAAGTAGCAACCTTTGCCCTTGCAACGCACCTGAAAGTAAAAATAGGGCCAGTTTTTGGCAGCTGAAGGCCCCCCAGAGATCCACTCACATCTCAGAGCCTTCATCCCAGTTTGGCTTTAGACTCGTTGTTCCCCCATCCTTCTGTGCCTCAAATCCTTTCTGTGAGTCTGAGGGTAGAAACGCTGATTGCCAGGGAACTGGATGCTTCAGCTTCTCCTCTGTGTTGCCTTTCTGTTGACTTCAGAGCCTAGTTCGAGGTTTTGCCACTAGTATGGAAAGGCCTCCATGGTGCTGGCTGTGGGTAATACTTCTTCCTTCTGAGCTATGGATCTCTGCAGCTGCTAAGAGAAAGTTCGAGTGTTAAAGATGGCTGATTTGCAAGAGCTGGGCTATGGCCCAGAAGTTACATGTATTGAGAGACAAAAGCGTACTAGGAGATTACTGAAACCACTGTTTTTCAACCTGTGGTTTGTTACCACTTCTAAGGAGTTGCTAAGAAATTTTGAGAGGAGCCTGTCATCAGTATGCAGATATCTGCCTGATGGGGGAGAAACCAGTGTTTTAAGAACTTGACTACTAATAATAATAATACCAAAAACTACTTTAACCATCTGTGTCTGTAAGATCCATTTTTATGTAAATCTTGTCAAAACTGTCAAGTCTTCAATGCAGAGAGCTTCATGTTGTGTACTATAAATCCATGTAAAGTCAGATGTCTATGGTTTACTACTTACCTATGTGTTTTTTTTAACCCATACTGTGGGGTTCAAGAGGCTGCACCGTTTCTAAGCCAACGTGCAATTTGGCGCAATTCATATGCGGCTTCTGTTCTCCCATTTTAAATCTGAGCAAAGATTATAAAAGCTACATTGGGTGCATGCTGGAGGAGGTTTGAAATGCTACTTTACAATACAGGAGATTACACTCTCATTTTTCTCAGGCTTGATTAACTGGGGCTATCGCAGGCAATCACCTTGGCTCTGGGTAAAATGTGTCCAGTTAGCAGTTTCTGCAGTAAGCACAGAGAGTGCATCAGCAAAGACTTGAAACATCTCTTTGTTTGTTATTTGTTATTGTTTCACCTGCCTTGAAATGGTAATTGCAAGCGCTTTGATTCATGGATTAGAATGCAATTTAGTTTCAATTGTTGCAGGCCCGTCCTACCCACCCCTGAGCCAGGCTTTTGAAACTTCTCCATCAGCACTCAGCAAATCCTAACAGATCCCCCCCAACTCCTTCTGCAGCAGCGTGCCTTCATGAGGAAAAGATGTAGGGAAGGTTATCCTTGTTAAAACAAGGCATTTATGGTGATCTTGTCCCATATTTTTTTTGAGCTTTGTTATTTAGTGTATTTTCTTTAGATTTCATCCTCAGGAAAGAATGGGCCAAAACTGGCTTAAGGGAAGCTGTGGCACTATGCAGCAGCTGAGGATCTTGCTTTCTGTTTAGTCTATTGATTTAGGCACTTACAGATTTTCTGTACCTGAAATATTTTTCATGCTGTAGCAGAACCAGCTTTAACTCGGACTAAAATTTGCAGTTAAGACAGTGAAATGTTTAGAAATGTTTTGTTTTCACAGTGATCAGGAGCTGCAAATTAGCGTTACCGCTGGTGTTAGCAGCAGGAGATAGACAGTGCTGGGGATTGTGTATGTGATTGCCAGGGAAGAACTTTTGTTATTTAGCTGTTGTACAAGCTTGTGCGTGATACTCTGAAAACAAGCCTCGGTGTTAATCAGAGAGGAACAATTCCAGAACTGAACACAATAGCAACAAGCCTGGAAGAGACCTCCAGAAATCATGCAATTCAGCCTGCTGCTTCAAGGCAGGATCTGTTCTACCTCGGTTATTCCTGACGTACCTGCCTGATCTGCTTTTAATTTGCAGTGAGGGAGTACTTTAACAGACTGATTGAGGAGATTTTTGTCTTCCTAATATTTCATCTTTATCTCCCATGGTTCAAATTAGCGTTGTTATTCTGTGTCCTATCAACCAGGAGCAGAGAGAAAAAATTGTTTTTGTTCCCTCTTGCCTAGTTGAAGACTGAGGAACTCGTTGATCTTTCCTAGGCAGGACACTCCCTGATCGTTCAGCCTTGTCTCTTAGTATTTTCTAGACATCTTATTCTTACTCATTTCCTCTGAACTTGCTCCAGTTCTGTGCTTTGCTTAAAATGCAGCACCAAACACTGAATGTGGTACCCCCACCTGAGGCCTGAACTGGTGCAGACGAAGAAATATTCATGTTTTACAGGAATCGTCTTTGTGTTTATAGGTGTTCAGCTTTTTTACCTCCTAGGAAACCCAGAAAAAGGGTGCAGCTCAGCTCTGTCTGGCCAGGTGGATTTGTGGGGTGCTGTATCTACCAAGTGACTCTACAAAGTTTCCGATACAGTTTGAGCTCAACAAAAATCTGAGGTCACGTATGCAAAATAGAGATCCAGGGGATCCACAAAAGCCTGGAAGTCAGTAATATTCAGTCTTGCATAGAAAATTAGTTCATCACTTGGACACTCGTAGCAGCCTTCAACGTATTGCTGCTATGACGCTGTATGCTTCGCCATAGCCTGCTGCAGGAGAGCTGATTTGAAGGTCAAGTGCTGCAGAGCAATCAGTTTCAAGCCAGCCAAGCCAAAGTAATTCTGACCCCTCAGCACAAGAGGGTGCAATAGGTTTGTAATAAAACCTAGGCACGAGGTGGGTTTGTCCCTTCTGCTGCAGTGGTGCCAGCGGAGAAGTTTTTCTTTGCTGAGACTTGTCTCGCAAACCTAACATCCTGTTAATTGGTGGAGTTCGAGCTGTGTGAGTTTGCCTCGTTATTTTCAAGTCCTTTTCACTCTGGGTATTTCCATAATTATGGTAATTAAACTTGGTGGGTTTTTAATTATTTTTTTTTTTAAATAATCAGAACTGTAGTTGAATTATGAGAGTGCCAAAATGAGCCTGGCAAATCATAATTTTAGTTTGCTGCATTATAAATCAAAAGCAGACTTGATTTCCCAGCTTGCTGGATGTTTTGTTAACCAGATCACTCCAGCTCTCCTGAGGCCTCGTATGCCAAGATCTGTCCCTGAACGAACAATCAGGTTTTATAAATAGCAGCCTTAACAAGAGCGTCACTGCCAGATGCTGCTGAAATAACTTAGGGACTCGTGCACAAAGGAAACTCCCTCATCTGGGGGCAGCTGGGCTCCCATCCATTATCTAGGACATCCCCCTGCTTGTGAAATTTCAGAGAAGCTGTTAGGATGCCTGCAGATGGGGTCACAAGCACGTTCCCATGTTTCTCAGATGCTGGGCTTGCCAGCAGCTCCTCCTGATATGCTTTGTGTTTACTACAGGAGTTCAAGATCTGAGTTTGATCTATTGCTTCCACTCATGTCTTGTATAGAAACAGCAGTAACTCCTCTCTGCCTAATTAGCTCTAACCAGTGTGTAGCTATGCTCTCCCTTAGCACGGCAATGACTGAGCTGCCTTCTAAGGATCCCTGAATGTTTAGCAACAATTGCAAGGGGTGGTCCAGGCTCCTGCCTTCCCTGAAGAATGAAGTTCTTTTCTCAAAATCCTTTCTTGTGCCTATTGCCAGTTCTCTTGACTGGTAACACGAGCCTTTCTAAGCAATTAAGGTGAGTGGTGGGCAACATACTCCAGTTTTTAGGTAAACAATGATTTTTAAAAGTGTAGGATATGTGTGCAAGTCTCGAAATAAGGCATTATTTAAGAAGTACTATGTGCTGAGATCTGTGTCAGAATATAGTCAGAAATTACAATCTTAGCCTTTCAGACATCTAGGTAAGGTAATAAGGACCCATACTTGAACTCCCTAGGATTCCGTAAGGAGGCAGATGTCTTTTTGAACAAACTGTAAAAGACTCTCCACAGGTGATGGAGACAAGAAGCCATGTAAACCCTGATTGCCTTTGTCCCCATAGCATGCCCTGTTCTGAACACAGCCTGTCCTTTGCTGCTAATGTTCACAGACCGGCGTGCTTGACATTGCAAAGCTGTGGCCTGCTCAGAAGTGTGCTTTGGCAGGAAAAGAGGACAGGGAAGAATGACAGAGGTGAACTCTGTAGGGTTGGGCAAGTCCTTTGGGGTCAGTGTCAGTTTTATCTTGGAACCAAAGTGCGGTTAAATACTGTTCTGGGTAAGTGCTTTACTCAAGATTGGAGTCTGTAGTTTCCCACAACAGAAGATGGTCACCCCTTGCATGAGGAAGTACTTCAGGTGCAATGACAGCGGACTACATATAAGTACTATGGATGGAAAGGAAGAGCACCATATTGCTGTGGAAGCAAGTAACTTCATAGCACAAGAGTGTTCTTCCTGAAGTATTTTCTGCCTAGTGCGTTGGGTCTCTCATAAGCCCTAACGTACAAGCTGAACATCTCTTGCTCTGTCTCACCAAAGTCTTAGAAATATGGGGGTTGGGATGGCAAGAACAGTCTAAACTTACACGCTTCCATCTTTGGGCATCCCTGTGTATTAGGAATGTGTTGGTTCATCCCCATGCTCTGAAAAATAAGCTCTTCTCCTTCAAGAGAACTGCAAATTTTGTAGTTATTTTGGTAGCTTTTTTCCTGGTTTATTTGAATGTATTCCATACTGCGCAAGCTGTGTAATTTCTTCTATTTCCT
>VYZW01039097.1:3934-14021 GCA_013401315.1 Balaeniceps rex | reverse complement strand
ATTGAGAAATAATTTAGGAAGGTCTGTGTGCCTGTTCTTAAAAAAATATGTTCCTACAGGAGACATGCACGCAAATTCATCTTATGCTGTAGTGGTATCCTGTTGCTTAAATGTTAAAATCAATTAGAAATCTGTCATGGTGAGGTTATCCATGGAAAAAAATACAGTAATTATTTACATTTTTGTTCCACATTTATATTCTTGGTAGCACTCAGACGAGCTAACTCGTTATGAGGACATGAAATATGTTGAACTAGATATTTCACTATACTGCAAGGAATAGACAGACTTTTCAAAATGATGACAGAGTTTGCCTTCATACAACTGTATTTATTTTTAAGTGATCTGTTTTTTCTTAGTTTGTTGTGAGGTTCTGTTGGCTTTGGCATTTCCTAGAACATGAATGTGAAAGGTTAATTTTTAGAGGAAAAATAGTGAGTTCTTAGAGTACTCTCATAAGGCTTTGAACAGCAGTCCCTAGCTCCATAGTACATTTTTTTTGTGACTAGCTACTTAGTGCATCTGCAATACAATTCCCCTTATGACTCTGAGGTCAGAATTTTGGCTTATCTTGAGCATCATGTTTTGCAACTAGGTTTTCTATAACAGTCTATACACTGCACTATATTCACACATTGTCTGTATATGTCCATCTTGCAATGACTCAAAGCCTTTTCTGTAAAATGAAAAATAAAACTATAGCCTCATTATCTTTACCTCACCCACTGTATCATGTTTCTTTGGTTTCTTTTCTTTATTTTCCTTCAATTTTAACAACACAGCAAGAATATATTCTTTCCACCAGAGAAAAATCAACACAGAAATAAGCATAAATATTCCAGAACACAGGAAAAGTGCTGAAAAGAAGGAGGTAGGATCTGCCTTGATTGGAGAGTCAGACTCTGGCCCACAAATGAGAATAACCCCTACTACTTACACATTGCTTTTTAAGCAGTGACGTATTAACACTTTCCTTTAAGAGTGGCGTGTTTTCTCTGTTGCAAATTGCAAAGAGAATTCCATAGCAGCTACACTCACTGGGAAGCTGCCAGCTTTGCTCTGTGTTCTAGAGAGTTGAAAAAGCAAGAAAATTAAGTTATTCCAGGCTTGATTTGGAGATGAGCTATTTATTTTACAGGAAAAAAAAAGCATTAAAACCCAATTTATGAGAGTCTATCATTCTCTGAATGAAACCAGAGTTCAGTGGTAGGACTGCTTTGAGAGTCCTAAAATTGATTATATTAATTTTTCAGTTGGATCCCAATAAAACATACACTGAAAACTCCTAACCTCTTACTCTATGCTTGAGAAAGGTCAAAGATGAAAAAAGAGAGGCAAAGGAGAACCAGAAAATGTGGCATATGCAAAATAAGAGAAGCAATTAAATACAAAACTTAATAACCTGCATGGCTGGGAATACTGCTTTCAGTGGAAATACAGCCTTTTGCTCTACTTTCTGCTCTACCTCTTTATGCAAGAGAATATATTTTAATTTCTCTGTCCTGACAGCCAAAGCTTTCAGGTCAAAGCTGACAGTCAAAGACTGAAAGTAGTGAGGAGTGGGAGAAGGAGGGAAAATAAAGAAGCAAGGGTGTAAGCGCTATGAGATTGCCTAGTGCTCAGAAAGGGAAAGTAAGGAGTTTGAAAATTATTTGTTTGGAAGACAGCTATTTGTAGCAGCAAGGTACTTAGCCTAAATACATGTTCATTAGAATTACAGCAGTGGATGAGATAAAAAGAAGAACCAGAAGAAACTGAAGTTTATGACAGTGTCCAGATCTCCAATGACAAACTAAACAAGACACAGGTAAAAGTGGTTACAAAATGTTAAATGGAAGAGTTGGAGCATGGAAGTAGCTGTTTTTTGACTGTCTTTCTGAAGTCAGTTTGGATTGACTGGAGAAGATGGAAACCACTCTGAAAAGAATCAAGCCAATAAAGTGACTCAATTTTAGAGATGAAAATACTGAATCAGGCACTTTGTAAGGCACTTATGGATTAGGGCAAAGGATTTTCTAAAAGGGATTGAGTACAATAATTATTTGTAGGCCAGAAAAGGTACAAGATAGGGTGGATGTTAGGGAGAGTGTTAAGAGAGGGAGTAAGTGAAGCAATAGCAGAAACATACAGGCTTCCTTCATGCTTGCCATTTTTGTTTCCTATGGAGTGATTCGTGCCTTTTGTATATCATCCCAGAGTTTCATGAAATAAAGAGCTTATGAGCCAAAGGCCAGCTTATTATGAATAGAAACAAAAGGAAAAAATTAAAAAAGAAAACCAACCGAATCTGACTGCTTCTACCCTGTGTTGAACATTGTGTACAAATGTGTCACTAAGATAAGGGAAAATGGTTTAAGAAAAATGAAATGTCCTTTTGTTTTGTGCACTTCCATGCACTGACAGACAGAAAGACAGAGTGAAGGAGATAGGGGAAAGTTCAGAGTAAAACTCATGTGAGATGATGTACCTGACAAATACATGTAAGGCAAATGTTTCTTGAAGTTCCCTGAGGATTCAAGAAAATCAATGATCAGAGTTATTTGATGTTTGAGAGTCCTAGTGTGATCAACCTGCCAGCAACCTTTGGTAGGTACATAGACACTGAACATCTGTGCACGCTGATTAAGCTGAAGGGGATTGTGGTTGAAGGGCAGCAGGCTGCCTGTAAAGATGCCAGTCCCATACGGAGCAAAATACCAAGATGTATACTTGCAGTGTGACTGCTCCTGCGGTCATTGAGAGAGAGAGAGTCAAAACAACGAAGTAGAGTGGTCAAGGCCATTTACGTGGCTACTTATGGGAGGATCACAGGGTGATACGTGTGCTCTGCTACTGGCTTAGCAAAGAAGCAAACAAAAAGAGGGTGGCCAGACACAAGCAGGCACTGTTTGGGCAGCCAGAATTTAAGCTTGGGAACAGACACAAATGGATGCTTTTTACACCCCCTTTTTCCAGATTTTCATGGTTTTAAGGGAGAGGAGACAAAAGGAAAGGATAAAATATCTGGATGAAGTCTGGTTTATGCTAAATGATCATTTTCTAATACATCATTACATTCACTTATGTATTATAAATGCTTTATTTATTCCAGCTACATAGAGGAACAAGTGTAGGCACAGCCTATTAGAACATCTGCTGCAGAAATCTGAGCAACCTGATGCTTCAGAGAGGAAATGATTGAAGAACAGCTCCACAGGGGATGGTTTGGATGGTTGTCAAGGTGATGTCACTCTGTTTCTCTAAACCTGTGTTTTTAAAAAGCAGTGGGATTGTTGGAATGGGGCTTTCTTTAGGCAGAGCCCAATCTAATATGAGGCTGCTTTTTTATTAGCTTTATAGCTGAAGGTCAGTCCATAGCATCTGCACTTCTAAGGATACAGACTATGATTGGGGCAGGGTATGGAAACATTAAGTTCAGAGAGAGAATTGCTCCATTATGAGGCCAATAATATAAAGAAATATATGTGTTGGTGCTGACTCCTAAAAATGGTGACAATGAAAGCAAAAAAATTGAATAGTTTCAATGAATAGACAAAGTTGATAATAAGTCTCCAGATTTTCTAGGCTTTTGTTTCTTCTTAATTTGGCGCTGTGCTTGGTTTTGTTATCACTAAAGTAGGGAAGGCTAAATTAGAGCTTCAGTGTATCTAAGGATATAAAAAGCAAGCTAGGATGCATTGTCTCAGATATTAAGGCACTCTTGTATATGACTGAAGGATGTTGTCTCCTTGTAAGCTTTACCTCAGAAATCTATTTATGGACTACCCTTTCATTTTTGCTTTTCTTGATAGTAACCAGAATGTGATATATCTCTCCTGAAGGTCAAGTTATATAGTTCAGGAGCTTTGCTCTGTATTAAGTATGGATTTCTCTATTTTCATAAGTGTGGCTCAGACACATGTAGCTCTATAACATGCTGCTGCTGGCAGTGGAAATCAAGCTATGGTATTCCACTTTTCCTTATTTAATCATGTAATTTCCTTTCTATACTTCAGAGAAAGACAGCAAGGCATCCAGGAGCAAGAACCAGACAGAAGTGGGAAATCGATCAAACAATTTAATGAAATACTTAGTGGAGTTGGAAAAGTAAAATCCATAGATGTTTAGGAAATTGACCTTAATAACAGCCACTAGGGAGACATGCCATATTTATATGCACATTAACAAGGCACTGTAAGTTCGTTGGGGCATAGACCACATACAACTCCAGCAGTCTGGTAAAGCATCTGTTCTTTGGTCATTGTGTCGTGTATTGTTTTGTACTGCCAGGGCTGATTGATGTGTGCTGACACATATGACATATAACAAATGGACCACAGAGCTACTTTAGGAAACAGAAGTGAGCTGGGCTGTGGAAGGGGTGTGCACCCAGGAAGCCTGTTTCAGGAGTCAGATTCTGTGTATGGCAGACAGATCCTATGCAGCAACAGCAAAGAGGTGGGGTTTTAGCTCAGTATTTGTTTTTATTAAATATCACTTTAAAATGGACACCAAGAAAAATGTTTGGGAGGAGAATTTTTTTTTGTTTAGTCCTGCAAAGTGCTACAGCATGAAAAACGCCTGTGGCTCATACACACTCTTAATAAGAGAATAATTATTGTGCCAATGTAAATATCATGTTAAGTTAACTCATTCCCACCTTCCTTTCCCAGCTCCAGCCCAAACTCTGTCACCCCTCAGATCAACATTCAGCAACTGATGTTCAGCTGTGACACCAGATCCATCTGGCTGACTTTTATTTCTCAGAGGTTACTGGTTGTGGACTAGTTATCTCTCTTATTGAGGACAAAAGAAGTTGACTCTGATGCTAACAGGGGTCAGATAGGCAGACAAGTGCTCAGACCACCAAATCTACCAGTGGTTGTGTTTTCTTCCAAGCCAGGCAGGGTGTGATGGGCAGGGTCTCACAGGCAACATGTAGGCATGGGTACGCTGGCTCTGCCCCATCCTGCGCTGTGGTGTAGTGAGCATTCCTGCAACGCCTTCAGCAAGCAAGAATTAATAGGTTTTCCCTGACAGTTTTCTATAAAGTAGATGAAATTTATTTTTCATCTATTATTAGCTGCTGCTCTCTGTGCTGCCACAGTTCTGTTTACATTGCCTTTTTTTCAACTAACACAAATTCTTATGGAAAAAAAAAGTGTCATGGTAGCTATTTCACCATCTGTCCGTGCAATTTGTGTTAACACGAAGTGAGCACAACTTGCTACCTGATCCTATTAAGTATTTTAGATTTCCTTTCCACTGCTCTAAATGATGATGAAGAATGCAGCAATGCTGAACTGAGCAAATAGAAGAAATGAAAGATACATTTTAGTTACTCTTTCACTAAAAAAAAAAAGTCAGCTGAGACAAGAGGCATGACCTCCTCTAATTAATACATGTTAAACTCATTTTAATCTTTGGATTTCCATGATGATAGCTGGTTTTGCCCATCTGGGTATAAGGAAGATGCTCCTTATCTTTTCTGCTGAAGCCATGCTGCTAGCAGTAAAGAATTCAAGATTACATTTGCAGTGCACAAAATAGCACCTTGCAGAGATCTCTGCCATGTCTTCTCATAAGCTAGCTGTGGAGTGCAAAAATGATATAACTTCTTTACAGCTCTTCACGTGACCAGTGGTTAGCCCAGAGTTGGTGTTCCCCTCATGCAGCTGTATTGTAGTCTCTGAGCTGTGCCACTGCCCTGTGATTCATTCAACTTCAAGACCCATACATAACAGAATCACTTCTTACCAATTTTATTTCTCTAAGCAGGCAGAAGCGGCTCACAGCCCAACCCTTTTTATTTTCAGTCCTAAATATTCTTCTTAGTTGTTAAAAATCATAACCTTGCAAATACAAGATTCCTTTGTTTCTCTGTAGACCTGCAAGTTTTGTTCCTCTCTTCCCAGTACACATATGGGCATGTCTGCAAATGCAGAAGTGTGCACACACATGCACACACATACACCCCCACCTGCACCCCCCATCCCAGCTTATCTCCATGAAAAACAAGTGCGTCTCTAGTTGCCAGTTAAGGCAACATTCAAATTTGCAAAGGACTATGGACTTATTTATTTGTTTTACTTGTTGACAAGCCATTTGGAAAAGTGTTCTTGCTATATCTTCCCTTTTTGCCTTATCTGCCTCTGGAGTTATTTTCTATGACTCAAAGGCATCTATGTCCTGAGGATTTTATATAGTGAAGGTTACATATCATCATAATTGTATACAGGACTCTCAATGTTAATGCATCCCTCCATAACAGATTTTAAAACAAGTCAGTGATCCATCAGCAGGATTCTTCATTGGAATGTCTATAAACAGTGCTAAACCAAAGTTATATCACATGAAATGAATCACCTGTGGGTGGGGAAAAACATGGCATAAATTGAGAATAACTACACAAATGCTTTCCATTGTGAATGGATTAGAGTGTTTTGCAATCTGGAAGTTTTTAGTAAGTGCATGCGTTGCTCCCCATGCTGTGACTAACCATGCAGAATAAAGTACATAAGCCATAAAATTTCATTTACTTAAAACCAACAATCTTTACATCTTTTAGTCTCAGCTCGAATTAGATTGGGAAAATATTTTTCTGGCCATTTCGGATAAGTTTAGTAAAGTGGCATTTCACAGCACAGAAAAAATAAAAGCTCTGGCATTTGGAACAGGCAGGTGAAGCCAACTCTTTATTTATATATTCCATATAATGCAAAACTACCCCAGAAAACTTCATTGCATATATTCAAAGCTAGATGTTCTTCAGCAGCTTTGGGGTAATTTCAGTTACTGACTATAAAGGCTTTTGGATCAAGTTCTTCATTTTCATTACTCAGATTCAGATGCAAACTGCATGACCTGAAACTTTATTGTAACACTGTCATGTGTATTTTGAAGTATTTAATTAAGTTTTCAATTAATCATTATTTGAATGTTGGCCCTCCTGCTGCTGAAATATATTTGATTAAGAATTAGGCCACATTTAAACCTACATTAGTAAACGTACATTAAGTTTTTAATAAAAGCAAACTCCACAAGCGTTGCATTTAGGCCCTGCACATGAGATGAAAAGGAATCCTCAGATTATGCATCTCTATTTAGGACAACTCCATTTCAATTTAGTTAAATTCAATTATAGTTGTGTTGAATCTAGGTACATAATAATCCACGCAAAATGAGCTGAACTCAAGGAAGATTCTTTCTTCTTTGCATGCATTGTATATTCCTTCATATACATACTAAATTATATAGAAAGAATTCTAATAAGGTATTGTTTCCAACAAAGAGTAATCTACATTATTTACACTGAAGTTGTGATCTTTGCAGCTACAGTACCTCTTCTCTTGTTATTGACAAGCTTTGCAATCAAATATAACACATGTATGGGAATGTCTTAAAATTTGAAGACTTGATTACTTTAGTGTGTGCCAATTTCCCTCTTTGAGAACATTCATAAAGAAGAGATACAAGAAAGAACAAAAACAATTCTCATTTTCAGATAGCCCTTACAATAACGTGAGAATAATTGCCTGAACTTATTGTACCAAAAGCAATCAGCGGTTTGCCAGTCAAGTAAGAAAGAAAAAGGATGAAATTAAAAAACATATTTCTAGTAGGGAAATTTCCAGAGCTGATCTAGAGGGTTATTAGTACCTGAAGACAAAAGCCAAAGATTTTTCTGGGTTTCATATAATTTTTGTGTTTTCTTACTCTTTTTTTTTTCTTATAGTGTCCTTTCTATAAAATTCCATATAATTAAAATTTAAATAAGAAAAACTGATTCAAATGTTGCCAATCATCTAACTGAGTGTAATTCTGAAAAAGCTAGTGTGGCCCTAGAAGAGCACATACACCCACATGGATCCTCATCAGGCCTATAGAGAGGGATGTGCCCAAACTTACTAGCCATGGTGGCATTTGCAAAGGAGAGGGTAAGTAGTATTTTGCAGACGAGTGATTAGAACCAGTTCCATTATGCTGTTTTCAACCAGTTTGGCACAAAATAAGTTTGAAGGGTTTCTCATCTGAGAGTAAGACCTGTTTTACTATAACAGCCTGTTGGACTACCTGGGGAATGGTGCTGTAAAAGGAAAAAATAAAATTTTTACACAATGTATGACATAGAGTCATAGAATGATGTAGTCTGGAAGGGACTTTTGAAGGTCGTCTGGTGCACCCCCCCTGCCCCAAGCTGAGCTGCTGTGATGGTCAAAAGAGGTTGCTCAGGGCCTTCTCCAGTTCAGTTCTGAAAATCTCCAAGGATGGAGACTCCAGAACCTGCCCAGGAGCCTGTGCCAGAGTGTGGTCATTCTTAATAACTTTTTTCCTTATATCTAGTTGGGATTTCCCTTGCTGCAGCCTCATCCTTTCATTGTGTGCCTCTAAAAGGAGTTTGGTTCAGTCTTCCTTATCATCACCCATTAGGTAGTTGAAGACAGTTGTATCAAATGCAGTTCACAGAAAGGTACTTGGTAATTCACCTTATGCATCAAGGATCTGAGCATTGCAGAGTATTCACATTGCTTATTAGAGTTTTCAATCTTATTGCTTACATTTAAAGATACTTTAAGAAAAAGGAGAAAAGTGAAGAAAAAAAAAAGTAATCCATTATTAAGGTAACTGGACAAAAATAAACTCTCTGTTTATATCTGCTCTAGCTCATCTTTTCATTCCCAGAGGCTTTTCTCCTTGATATAACACAGATAATCAATTCAGGATACTAACTAGACTAAGTGTGTGTATGACTGACAAAATTGGAAGGACAGTGGGGAGTACGGTAAATATGAAAAAAAGTTGATCCTTTTTACGTTTTTTTTTTTTTAATCTTCCAGAATATGTTTTTCAACATAGCAAGACATGATCCTCAATTTTATAAAAAGAAGGAGTATGTCCAGGATGTTAAACAAACCACAAAGTAATTTTAGTACATTTTAACTGGTGGTTCCTATATTAATATTCATTAATATTCATTTTCTGGAGAGTATCAGCATTCACCTTGGGCAAAAGAGTGGTAAGACTCCCAACACCCTTGTGTAAGCACTGGAAAATTACACAATTTGAATTCTTAAAGATTTTGAATGTACTTCATGTTGCCGCAGCCTAGTGTCTGTAGGCAATTCACGATCACTTTTTTTGTTTCTGTGTTTATTTCATAATAGTTATGTTACTATGCAAGTGAGCATTCACAGTGAAATCAGAATCCGTTAGGTGAATGTATTTGAATGATGTCATGTTAAGACATACACATAAACAAGTGTAATGTGGGACTTTAGGACCTGATTATTTTCTGGATAGATAGCGCAGTTTTTTGGTTCTCATTTAATCCTGATCATCCTTATAGCTAAAGGTATTAGCCGTGCTGATTATCATGAATATATTATTTTAGGTAGAAAAGTAATGCTTTAAGAAGAAAACTAAGTTATGAAATATTTATTTATAACTGTTAAGACATCTCCTGAACCCTGAAATGCTTAAATGCAGATTCATAGAATAAGCATATAATGCTACACCTTGTTTTAGTCATTCTTAAAGAGTGAAATTGTCCAAGGTTTTCTGCATAATCCTTTAAACCCAAGTTCATTTTTTTTGTGCAGGGTATGAGATATGAGAAGGTGCTATCTTTGCTACTGGAAATCTTGGATCAGAAGAAATTTGAATTTTAGATTATTTAGCATCTGTTTGTATTCTAGTAGTCAGACATGCAATGGTCAGAAGGATTGTGAATGCTGTTCGTTCTCCTCTCTGTCTTCTAAGGAGGAAGTGGAAGCCAATCAAGCCAAGATACTTTTTCAGTGATGGCTAGGCCACAGCAAGAGATCAAAATGGATACTCAAAAAGAAAAAAAAAGGAAATCCAATTTTATAATTATATTGGTGGACTGAAATAGCATATGTGTATTGAGACATGAAGTCAGTGAAAATAGATCTGGGTTATCTATTAAGTTATGTTGAACTGAAATTTATTAGATGAACAGTTTTGACTCAGAAAAGAAAAACTTTGCAAGGCTAAAGTTGGTTCTGACCCGTGTGTCAGCTGGTCAGAATAAACAGTTTATTTTTGTCCAGTTATCTTATTAACAGATCACAATTTCTTTTTTTTTTTT
>VYZW01039088.1:3064-14732 GCA_013401315.1 Balaeniceps rex | reverse complement strand
CTCTTAATTCAGCCTAGCTATGATATGAAAACATACTACGCAAAGTGAGTGAAAAATATTTGAGTGTTTATACTTACCATGGAAGTAAAAATTCCTTTCAACTGCCTTAGTTGCAGGCAGCAGCTCAGAACATGTTTTTATAACAAACTGAGCTTTAAGCAGGAATATGTGCTTAAATAGTTCCCACTTTTGGCAATATGTTCCTGTCCCTGTGCTGCCATACACTGTGCTTTCAGGCAGTAATTTACCATTACCTTAAACCAATGACTTAATAAAAATGGCTTAAACTAAGCTTGTGCCGATTCTGATTTTTGCAAAATGCCCACAAAAGTTCATGTGGATGAGTGACCTGATCTGAACTGCCATGCAACCACACAAATACCAGTCTGTTACAAGGAAGGAGGCTAAAACATGGGGCTGAAATTAAAAAGAATGGCAGGATTATTTCCCTATGTTCAGCACTTGTGAGACCGTAGCTGGAATACTGCGTCCAGTTTTGGGGTTTCCCAATACAAGAAAGACGTCGGTAAACTGCAGGGAGTCCAGCAGAAAGCCATGAAGATGGTTACAAAGGATCTCCAAAGGTCCCTTCCAACCTAAATCAGTCTATGATTCTGTGAACAAGCAGCTGTGAAGGAAGTGGAAGAGAGGGAATACAGATTCTTTGAGCCAGGATTGTTGCTCAAGCCATTGTGTTGTGAAAATACAGCCCCAGGTTCTCCGGAGCAGGGGAGTGTTAACTTACATATGCAGTAATTGATTACAAAACATTTCACTCCCTTATCCAGGAGAAACTGAACTGCTGCCAATTATGGGGATTACATCAAGAAAGATGAGCTAAAAGAAGGGACGACAGGATTGCACTTTTAGAAAGATTGAAAAATCAGAGGCCTCACAAGAGAAATCTGAACAAACAGGTGGGAGACAGAAGCAGCGAACCTATTGCTCTAAACTAATACAGCATAGAGTCAATGGGATTCCATCTGGTTATATAATTAATTTTACACAATTAAACTCTGTATTGCAATGGAAGTTTGTCAGGTCTCTGAAAAGTTAACCTGTATTGCAATTGCATAAAGAGGTTCATAAAAATTAATGAATAAACAGAGTAATTACTTACAAGTACAAAGAACTGGTATTTGCCAGTTGCACAACTTGAGTTTTTACAGGTTCTACTGCAATCAGTATATCTTGTTCTATAGCCATAGGGAGCACAGCATAACCACAGTAGTCTATATGTTCTCCTACCAAAGAAACAGACAATTAAAATATTTTTGAATAATTCTTTCTAGAACAGCAGTAACAGGGCTTCTATTGGGGTTCAGAGTTGTTTACTGTATGAGACAATTTCTCAGTATAGTCTCAACCCTTATTATTTGAAGTTTGGGGTGCATTTCCTCCATTACATATTACTGCACAAAAATTTTGTTCTTTCTTTAGTGATTTTATCTATTGCATCTGTTTATAGATCTTTATGTTTTAACATTAGCTTATAAAAATAAAAAAACCCACGATGTAGATTATTGCCCAGCAATGAGAACGGCCACATTATTTGTACATTATTGCAACAGTACAAAAAATTAAGTCAAATCAATCACATTTAACTGATGACTGGAAGAGATAAAGGCACCACATGACTCCCCATTATGTAACTTCCTCTGCTCATGTGGGTGATTCATAGCCACGAGATAAGGCTTGTGGTGGACATTTTACACTTTTTTTTCGTAACATTCCTGGACCTTTTTCCAAGAAGATAATTATATTTAAATAATCATTAATACAGTTACATACAACACATAAAGTAACATTCAAATAGAAAATGTATGTAGTAAATATCCTCTCCCTTGGGAAGAATTCCCAGTTAGCATATGCTGTCTATTTAATCTATATATGTTCACACAACACTGAGATAAAAATTATCATTAATTGCACAATGGACTAATTAATTTTTAAAGCTCTGTTTTGCAGGATCCTTTTACTTACAATGTCTTCAAATGTGTAGGGTTACTTTATGAATATACAAGAAATGGAGCTCTAGGAAGAACACAATCCTAACATGGATAGAGAAATCTCAAAAATAAGGCTGCCACAGAAATACAAGTAAGTCCTAAATACAAAATAATTGTGTCTCCAGTCTGCCACTGAATCACAACCAACTGTTCTAAGTTCCGTGGACACATCTCTATGGAAGAGTAAAGAGGAGGAGATGATGGTAGAATAATTTCATGCTTTATTGCATGCCTTGCTGTGTGGCTCATTATATTTGGTAACTTAAATTATAATGGAAGAGAAAAAAAAAAACTAATTTAATTTGTGGATGCACTGTTCATCAGCTACTTTAGATTAGATTTCCAAAGCCTTTCAAAAAAATGCCAACCATAAGCTGGCAAGTTACTCCAATTTTCAAAACCATCGCTACTGCCTATAAATGTTTTTTCCATAACTGATATTTGAGTGCACAGTTGTTTATAACAAGGTGTAGTAAAAACTAGTGAAGTATTATATTCTCTTTCCATTTATCACAAGCAACTTCTCTGAAAAAAATAAAATTAAGACCAACATTATTTTGATTCTATGTTTTAAACTACTAGGCTTCCATGATGGCAAATAAAATAAAATAACAGAAGATTCATTTTTCTCTTTTACCTATTAAGTTGACTCGCCCTGGTGCACGAACAAAGAATTTGGGAACTGATCCAAATTTTGATATAAACATCTCCTTCAGCTTCTGCAATCTGAAAGGCAGGTTAGAAACATTTAGAAGGACTATCTTTGCATAAAAGGCAGGAAATATCAATGTTTCTTGAAGTAAATTTGACTCAACTTTTTGAAGTTACATGGAGTTTTCCCTTGTTACATCAGAAGCGACATTAAGCTGCAGAGGCACTCCCTTCAAAGTCTGACTGCACCAGGCCTGAGCAAATTAATTTTCTTCTAAGTTTTTACTTTTATCAATTTCTGTATTAGACACTACCCCATCTCTGTACAAATGTCTATACAGAGAACTAAAATTCCAAACCTCAGATTATCCCTGTGACCTACTTAGTATTTACTCTACAGGTTTACAGCAACAGTTCCCAGAAAGTTCTTCAGGTTTTCCATTTGGAGGTGCTAGACGTGCCACTGAAATTCCAACGCAAAGAAAAATACGGCATATCACTTTATTTCCTAAGACTGTAAAGGTATCTAGTTTCTGCTCTGTGTTTGGGATGCTTTAGCGTGTCACGCAGGAACAGTGGGTAAATAAAGACTGAGAAGAGATTAAGCCATTATCTTAGTGAAGCACAAGAAATTTGATAGCGATTCACTTCAAAACTACCTTAAAGCAAGTTAGTTGCACACTAACCCATTAACTTTCATTAATGTAAGCAACAGACTAAAATGATGACAAAGGAGTAAGAATACAAGAAAAATAATCTTTAAAATGGGACTTTCAACATTTCACCAGCATACCCTGTTGGCTTTAAAGCATGGAGCCAATTTTTTTTTTGGTTTTTAATCTACTAACAAAAATCCAGTAACAGGAACCCTACTAAGGTTTCTACATTTAGTCTAAAACTAGAACAGGAAGCCTAGTTAATGCAAAGCGTAAGTAGAAGACAGCAATGAGAAACAGATGTTACAAAATTTCACAGTCAATTATTTAGTTTGTACTTCTTTGTAAAAGCTGTGTTATCCTCCAACTACATATATTCAAATGTTTCGTAAGATTTCTTTAGATGGAAAGCTACAGAACATTATTTGTTGTTGATTTAACACATCTTTCAGTACTTTTCCATCTTGGTGCCCAGTAACAAAAGCTGGACTAGGTCCCTCTATAATTTCCCCTTCTTATAATCTCCCCTAGTATTGACTAGTTTATCACTCTTCCAATTAGCAGAAGCAATTTCTGCCATTTCATTGTACAATGCCTTTTCTAGATCACATTAATAACATTACAGTCCATGGGGGAATCTGTTGGCAGAATTCTAGGTGTTAACTTCATTCCTTTTTGTGTCAGTATTTAGAATGCTTCTTTGTTTCACAGATATTTTTATAGTGGTGTTGGTACCAAGAGACCAAGAAAAAACACAGCAGTCATGGGGGCATGTTTATCTAAGTGCTGATTGATCTCTTTTTTTAACGTTGGTTTTACAAGAAGGCCTGATGAAAGGCTATTTACAGGCTTTGGCCTTGATGTTGCAACGCGCATGCTGCATTTTAAGCACCTACATCAAAGATGATTGTCAGAAGTGTTAAGCAAAGGCATCCCTCACAACTTCACACATCCAAATCTGGAAATGCTGGACTCGTCCTTCCCACGTGACTTACACTGAAACACAGTGCAACCATACGCAAGTAACAAAAGTTTAAAAAAATTACCCTTCTCCAGTGCTAACACAGGTAAAAAGGTTCGTTTGAACTGTTTGTGCATTCTACTTCCACACACTGAGGGCAACTCCGTGGGGAAAGAGCTCGTGCTGGCATGTGCCACATGCATACCAACGCAGAGCCAGGCCTATGCTGTTCCAGGTAATCGCATGGGCATTTCTTTTATAGCCAAAAGGACGAGAGTATAATCAGTATCCCCAAAATTCTGAAAAAAGAAAAAATGTTAGGAGGAAAGATGAATGAATTATTCCCCCTCCTGCCACAGCGGCACTGTGCGAGAGGCAGCAGGGACGCCTGGGCTGCAGGGAGTTGTGTTTGGTGGAGAAAGGGCAGGAGGGGCCGGTGACCGGCGCGCAGCCCCGCGGCAGCAGCCAGAGGCCGCAGGCCTCCCTGCGAGCCCAGACCCGCTTGCTGGCGGGGAGATCGAAGTACGCCCAGGCCTACGTGGCTGCGGCAAGGGTGCTCCCGGGGCCACGCAAAACGCAAGTGTCACGCTATTTGTGTTGAGACGAATCAAAACATCGCAAGTCAAGACCTCCTCACACCTCAGGCTGGGGACATCGAGACAGACCGTCCCACCTGTCCTCCCACCTCCCCTGTCCACCTGCAGACCGCCCGCCCGCTACTGCATAAACGGCGGCGGGCTTCCGCGTCCTGACTGCGGATGTGGCCTCCCGCTGCGGGGCCGGGGCCGAGGGGAGCGACCCACCCAGCCACCCACCTGGGCTGCTCCACCAGCTGAACCGGGAGGGTGCCGGGGGCGTCCGCCGCCATGGCGGCTCCCCCCGCCGGCCCCTGGCTGAGACGGGCAGTGGCGCGGCGCGGTAGCTCTGGCTGGACCGCGGTCACGGGACAGGCAGACACCGTCCTTCCGGGCGGCGGAGCTGGCAGCCCGGCCTCCTCCCCCCCCCGGCCCCGGCGGCAGGGCACCGCTGAGGCGACGGTGGTCAGCCCCCAGGCCCGTCTCGCCGGCACAGCGGCAGCCCGCGCAGCTGAGGCCGGTCTGCCCTCAGCTCCTCACCCACCACAGTCCGGACGTGACAGAAAAGCTGCTGCGACGTGTGAAGGAAATGTTTTTTTCCTTCATTCCTGTCAGAATTTAGATGGCAACAGGGAAACTTTAAAAACTGCCGCGGTTCGGTGCGCGGGGCCAGCGCAGGCTGCCCCGGCAGGTGCCTCGCGGGCCCTGTGGGGTTGGAGTCGCGCTCAGCGCCGTGCGTTAGGCCAGCGCTGGTTCTGCGGCAAAATGCACGTGTAATGAAAACACTGAAGTAAGTTAGCAATGCTTTCCCCTACAGCGTTATTTTTTTCCCATTGTTTTTTTTTTTTCTGGTGTGTGGTTCTGCCAGCTTCCCTCAAGCAGTCTCGCAGCTCCTGTTTACCCCTCAAGATTAATGGCTGCAGTTACTTTGAGGAACTGAGCTTTTCAAATGTGTTTACAAGCTCACTCCCTCATTGTTACTGTCTATTTTGGTGTATATCTTAAAGCCCCTAATATTCAACTCATGACTCTTATAAGTGCTTGGACTGACAAAGCATAGTAACATTGAGATTTCATTGTGGATTTACTGTCTTTCTGAGGTAAAACTTCTTCCCATTAGTGTGGTTGGCAGAACAGAAATAGGGTTTTCAAAGACTTAGCAGTAGCCATAGGAAAAAAAAAAACCATCAGAAACTGTAACAACATGAAACGGCCAACAACAGAAAAATCTGGAGACCCAATAAATACTGCAAATGCATCTAGGAGTTTGTGAGAACCACAGGCCTTGAAGAGATTGTGGAAAGGCAAAGCTTGTCTGTCCAGGGTTTTTGCCTCAGTCAGTTGAAGGCAGCAGCAGAAATTAGGATGTAAAAATCTTTAGAAAGCCAGTGCTCTGCAAGGCCGTTGGTTTTTTACAGTTTAGGCCTTTTAAAACTGCTGCTACAGTATTATTTGCTTATGGTAAACGCAGCACATGTAAACCGTCCAGCAGCACCGAGTGAGGCAAATAAACTGTACCAAGGACTAAGCGACGTTGCCAGGATCAGCGAGCGGCCGGGCTTTTTCAATCTCCCATCCAGCGACGCACGATCACAAGACTGATAGCCCCGGTTCGGGAGCCGGGCTCGCAGCGCTCACCCCCGGATACGCGGCGACCCGCCCCGGCGCCACTGCGGCGCTCCCCGGGCTCCGGCCCACGCGGGCGGCGGCAGAGCCGCGAACCGGCGCCGCGCCCGGGAAGGCGCCTCCGCCCTCAGGGACGAGGCGGTGCCGCAGCGTCCCCCGCCCCGGGGCCGCCAGGGCGGGCGGGAGGCGGGCCCCGCCCGCGGGCCGCCGTTGCTAGGGGCCGGTTGCTAGCAGGGAGAGGAAGCCGGCGGTGGTGCAGCGTGGATTGGGCTCCGTGCGCCTCGGGCCGGGGGCGGGAGGGGAGCGGGCAGCAGCGTGTTCCGGGCGGAGCGGAGCCACATTGGGCAGCGCCGCGCGGGGTTGTGGGAGAAAGGGCTGTCCCCGCTGCCTCCTCCCTCTCCCGGCCCCCTTCCCCTCCCCCCGCGCGTCCTCCGGCCAAGATGTCTGACATGGAGGATGATTTCATGTGCGATGATGAAGAGGACTACGACCTGGTAGGGCGCGGGGAGGCGCGAGGGGTCAGCGGCGCGGCGCGGGGGCCCCGCGGGAGCAGTGCCGTCTCGGCCGGTGCCTGTGCTGGCGCGGGGCGTCCGCCGCCGCAGCAGCAGCAGCAGCAGCAGCCCCCCCGGGTGCTGCCCCGTGAGGGAGCACTGACAGGATTAGTTTCCCTCTGGGGAGCAGGGGTGGTGGCAGCGGGCAGCGGCTGCGAGGGGAGGGTGCTGCTTTCGGAGCAGGCCCCGCCGGGCGCCCTGCCACCTCTCCGCGGAAAAACAGGCCAACTTCGGCCCCGGGAAGTTAGCTAGGCCCCGGGCTGGCCCCCTCGGGCCCAGCGAGCCTGGGCCCCCGTTTGTCTTCCATGGGGATCAGGGTGAGGAGAGGGCTCCGGCGCGCTGCCTCCCTCCTTCCTCCTGCCTCTGGCCGAAGCGTCGGGCACGAAGTGAAGTCATAAAGTTGTCTGCCCTCCTCCCCACCCGCGGCTGCGGGAGGTCCTTGGGGGTGGATGTCATTCGTGTGCTTGCGTGAGCGTCAAACTGAGGAAAAAGTGGGGGGAAGAGAAAGGGGAGTGAGGAGAAATGGCCTCACAGCCGGTTTCTGATGCAACATGCCACGGCTGTACTCATTTTTAACTTTTTGCCTTTCTAGTCTTAGTGAGGGTTTTGCCCCCCCCCCCTTTTTTTAATTGCAGGGTTTGGGGTTTTTCATGTTATATCTAGTCACATTTTGACATCAGGTTTTGTTCTAAGCTTTTACAGTTAAAAAATGCTGCTTGCAGTTAGCAACAGACCAATTTATCAGGGGAAAATTAGTCATATAATGGGGTTGTTTTGATGTAACAAATCTCCTTTAAATTATTAAAACCAATTTTTTTACAATGAATAAAACCATCTTGGGGGAGGTTAGTAAATCAAATAGCTGTCATATTTGAAACAAAACATGTTTTCTGTCCTGTCTGATTAGTTGTAATTCTGTTGCCACTATCTTACCGTGGAGCTTGAGGTTTGGTTGGTCGGTTTTTTGCTTTTCTGAACTTTGCACAGGTTTTTAGAACAGAGACATTTTTAAAAAAAGCTGTGTATGTTTGAGGCGTGAGAGTCTGTATTTCATTCATTTTAGCTGAACCTGTGTTTACAGTACTGCAATTTCACTGAAAAACCCCAGATACTTGCTTCTGGAAGACTTGCTTTCTAACAAATTATTTTATAATCATTGCTACTTATGAATTCACTTAAAAGACTCGTCTGATTTTATTTGAAATAGTTTATGGGTGGTTTTTGTTATGAGCTGCTCAGAATGGCTGGATGACGTTGGATATAGAATAAAGAATCTAGTTTTGGTTTTCAGTTTTTTAAATTCCTGTAAGAGCATTTATTTGACATGCATTGTCATCTTAACCTTATGAACTGCTTGTGTCAGTATTCCAAGAACTGTTAGTGTTCCCCTTAAGTCCATGAATGAATTCACAAACTTTTAGAAACAAGGTTTCTGAAGAAAATACACTGAGACTTTTAAAAAGATTTTGTTGGTCCAGTTTGTTCCAAAATCAATTTCCATTCATTTTCATTAACACTGAAACCTGTGTCCTGATTTAAAGTACTATGTTTATTTTTCCATGTGATACAATCAAAGGAATACTAAACACAGCAGAATTCATGTTGTATATCCATAACATGAGAACTGGACATGTAGAGAAACCATTGAATTGCATTTTTCAGTCTTTAAATGCAGCTGTCTACATGTAAATTTGCGTAAGAGTGCAGCTCTAAGCTCACGATGCATTATGTCTGTTTTCACCAAAAATAATTGCTGGTCTAACACTTTTTCCTGTGTTTCTTTTTTCTGAAGTACTTTCTTCCTCGTTGGAAAAACCTTCCTGAAACTTCTTGCTTGTGGCAAATTTCAGCCCCAACTGTAGTTACTTTTCCTGGAACATTTTCATGGTCATTAATTACTACTAGCCCAGACCTTTCCGAAATTTAAAAATACTGTTTGTAATAATTAGGAGCATGTTAATTTTTTCTTTTCAGTATGTAACTCCCATAAAGCATCAAATAATACTTAAGCTGTATCTTTAAATAAAACAGATTTTTTTAAATTTAATTTGGATTTATAACTGATGGAAAAAACCCACCAGCATTTAAGAATAAAAATGTTCCAGATAGACTAGTTTCAGCATTCTTGGACTAACAAACCGTGATTGGATGTTTTTTTTCAAATGTGCTTGAGACTGTAATTGCAGTGTTCCGCAAAATTGTTTTGGAAAATAGTTAAGGGCCCTGAAGACAGGGCCTGATTTCTTTCTTTCATGTTGATATAAATCTAGTTAAATTAAGAGAAGACTTAAGGGTATGCATGGTTCTCAAGTTCAGTGTAAAGGCTGCTGTGGAAGGGTTTGAAACAAAAAAATGCGTACAAGACAAAACAATACTCAGAAAAGCACAGAATTAAAAATAAAAGAGCACATGTGAGTGTTGGTGAATTTTTTTTAAGGAATAGGAGGAGATATAGAAATTAGAGAAACAGTTAATGAAAGAAGAAATAGCTATTTTGTCAAAATACAATATGGTGAAACTAGATTCAGGTCTCCGAGGGTAGCTACTAGCATAAAAATAGTAGTGAAAAGAAGATTCCCAAAAAAGTTTTAATTTTGTCAGCTTTTATTAGAAGTGATTATGGCTGTTCCTCTTTAAATGTGCTCTTGACCTGCTGATTATGTAGAACCAGTCAGTTACGTTTCCTTAAGTATTGAACAGATGTTCTGAAGGCCCAGCTCTTTCCCAGCTTCATCATGGATTCTTCTATAATTAGAGTAATTAATATGCTGTTAAACAACTGAAGACTACCCACTTTACAGATCATAGTTGACCGTTTCTGCTTAGTTTTTCCTTGGGTTAAAAGTCAAGGTTTTGCATGTAAATGACCTCAGCCGCTCCTACAGAAGTTAACTTTATCTGTTGGAGGTCTCGATATCAGGAAAAAATTTCATTTATATTTGTGGGTGGATGGACCTAGGTTCACAATTTGCTAGTAATGTACAGTGACAGCCTTGATTATAACATGGATTATTCCACTTCATGCTTCAATGAACAGAATAATGTTTACTGGTCATTATGAAAACCACTCAATTTTAATTTCTAGTTTGGTGCCTTATATGATTTCAGTCCAGGTTCTTTTTATTAGTTTCACCTTGACGGTGGATAAGGAGGAAGAGGGAAGGACCATTGTAAATTCCATTTTTGTTTTCAGTCTCAGACAAAAAGCTATGTTTAGAATTGACTTTGAGACTAAATTCAGCCTTTCTCCAGAAATTGATTCTTCCAGGCACAATGACAACACATTGACAGTTGTTGTAATACATCTACTTGATTTTTTTGTTTTGTTTTAAATAAGTAAGGAATTTGTCTGCGGTGTTCTTAATGAGACATCTTATTGTGTTCTGAAATTCAACTTCAAAATTAATCTGGGGGAAGGATAGACAGATCTGTTTGCTGAGCAACTTGTCTTTTTATGTTATAGAGTTCTATTATTTCAGTGACTTCAGTAGAAGAGCTGCATACAGTTCCAGTGAATAGCCAGCAGTTTGCACCCTTGTGAGATGGCTACAGGTTCATGAGGATTGGCCTGGTTCAAATATAGGGAGCATACCTTCAGATTACTGAGGGTTTCCCTTTCCAGGCTGTGTTGTTACTAGGAAATGGGCAGTCTTTTTATTTCAAGCTATCAAAAAGGCAGCTTCGTAAACATGAATTGGTTTGCTCTTCCTTTCCAACAGGAAGAAATATACTCCATTTCAAAAGGAATTTCTCTGTACATTGCCAAACTTGATAAGCAATCTCATCAGTAGACAGGGGAATTTTCCTACCTTATATCGATGCATTTTTAATACAGTTGAAATTTCATGCAGGTATTGTCATCTCTTCCCACCTCTTTGTTTCAGTATTGCCATCATTTAAAAAAATACATATATATTGCAAACAAGAAAGTGATAATGCTGCAAAAACAAGCATTTAGAACTAGGGAAATACCAAATCAAGCAGATCCACTTTACCCTCTTCTGTTTCTTTGTTATGTTTAATTACATTAGTATGTGATTTTAAAAAAAAAAAAACAGTTTCACAGAGGACATGGGATATACTGTTCTCTGAATTAATTACTGTTTCGTATTTTATATGGATTCAGTGTGTGTCCCGGTATTTTATTTTATGCATTCTCTTCAGACTTATCTTTAAACACAGATTTAATATATTTGGGGTTTATTTCGCTCATTACCATAATGTCTCGGAAGGAAGTACTGAGGCAAAAAGCATGAGAATAACTCGTCAGTAAATTCTTTCCGTCTGAACTTTGACAAGTGTCAATAAGTTCTGGGGTTTGGGGTTTGTTTTCTTTTTTTTGAGAGAGAGTGTTATTTAGCACTCTGTTCAGAACAAAGATCCCCAGGATCTGATATGCAGTTAGGTGTTAAACAGAAGTAAATTAAATCTAAGTAATGCTAAAAACTGGACTTTTAGAAAAGGATGCCCATAACTATAGGAGAGCTGTGTGATAGAGGTAGGAAGAAAAGGCACTTCTTTTCTATACCCTTTGCATGTCATAATACCAGTTTTTTTCTTTCTGCAGTCTCCTGTCTCATTTCTGTGCATCTTCCAACTTCTGCTTAAAAAAAAAAAAAAAAAAAAAAAAAAAAAAAGG
>VYZW01039085.1:18503-31015 GCA_013401315.1 Balaeniceps rex | reverse complement strand
AAGCAGAGATCAACAACAAAACTGGTGAGATACCCTAAACTCTACCCTGCAAAATTGCAGCCTTCAGTTGAATTCTTGCTATTGCTGAGTTATCCTCAGCTCGGTAAACCCTTCTACTGCTGAGTTAAACCTACCCCTGAAAAGAGTTCTCACACAGGAAAAGACACAATGTGGCTAACTCAGTTTAGAGCAAACAGGTGGTGAGAAGAAAAGCAAGACAAGACTAGGATAAGTTCTTCCTATAGGCAAATATTTTAGCACATGCTTCAATATATTTTTTTTCAGGATAATGATTGAACAAGTGATTAAAATTAAGCAAATAGATAACCTTCATTGACCTAAATGAGACTTGAGCAGATGCTTACAGGTACTGCATTGAATAAGAAAGCGTTCTTGAACTTTTATGAGTGATGGAACAAAAAGAACAAGGATGCTCTTAAATATCTAAGTTTTTGTATCCATGTTACAAAGATGCTGATGTTATAAAAGCACTTCAGCCAGTCCATCCTTCTTTGTCTAGAAATTATGTTGAATGTAACCGGGTGTTTCACATTGTTGTCTCTACGTATAGGATGAGTATTTATTCTGTTATGAAGTTGTGCTGGAAGTCCTTCAGAACCTTCAAGCAACGGATTCCTACTGACAGCAATATGACCCTTCCCTGTTGCTATTCCCTTTGGACTCCAGGGACCACTCAGCAATTGCTTTAAAGAGATGTCAAGTCAGCACAGACAAGTGTTATATTACATGCTTTGTTAGATTACTCTGATTTCTAAGGCATTTCAAAACCTTGCTTAACATGTCCTGTGTAAGTCATTTAAATCTTGGCTCACAGTTTGGAGAAACAGCCAGCCAGCGCTGCAACACTGCTGTTAAATTGCCGTGAAAAATTTACGTGTTCTGTGTAATAACATATTAATTGTTAGGAAAATATTTTGGGACTGTGACAAGAAGATAGCATCCTTTGGAATTAGCTTTACTGTCCAGAGGGCAAATATAAAGATCTAAGATTGTGCTGGTGTTGGTGGAAGATTAGTTGTCCCTTACATATTGGTGTGCACTCTTCACTTCTGGACTGCAAATCAGTATTTTCTACAGTAGTTATGCTTTTGTGTGGAAGGAATCAATTTGTTTAGCTTTGGTTGCTTGAACAACGTAGAACCTATTCTAGTCATCACTCCAGCCCAAGAATTTATACCACCACCACTAGACATCTTAAATCAAGAAAATGACAGAAAAATAGGATGCCTTTAAACCCTAGTTGGTTCTCTTCAAAGCAGGAAGAGCATTCTACTAATTGGATGGAATATTAATTTTTCCCAGCAATATGAACAGCTGTAGATAGCATCAGTATTCTTTCATTCTGCTTCCATGTGCAAAGGAATGCAATACTAAGCCAGATAAAATGACTGTGTGTTCATTGCGGCACACATATACATTTCATATTGCCCTGATCCTTCCATTGATTAACTATCTTGTAATTCTTATCTAGG
The DNA here is from genome assembly GCA_013401315.1 of Balaeniceps rex. Classification (NCBI taxonomy): domain Eukaryota; kingdom Metazoa; phylum Chordata; class Aves; order Pelecaniformes; family Balaenicipitidae; genus Balaeniceps; species Balaeniceps rex. The sequence continues at coordinate 29,522 of VYZW01039085.1, read as the reverse complement.
ATCTGAACCAATCGATGGGAAGTCCCACTGGTTTCAGTAGGGGCTGAATCAGATCTTTAAATTAGAGTAAGTAACTCTCTGTACAGTTTATTTCTCTTGTAAAAAGCATTTCTGTTAGTGTGAGTTTGAGTGGATTTGAGCAGAAATCTGCCGTTCAATTTTGTAAGATTGTACCTGTTTCTATAGTACTACTTCTAAGTCCTTTATCTAGAAGGCAGTATGTATGGAAGTGAAATTATTAGATATGCATTGGAAGAGTAACTTTTAAACACAGGAAATTATAACAGCATTTATTTCACTGAATTGTACATATTTTTAAAACTTCTTTGATTTCAGGAAAGGAGAAAATATTAAGAGGCATTTGAATATAAAACTACAGTAGAAACAAGACAATAAAATAGCTGTTTATTTTCATTACAAATGAGAGGTTTATGGTTCAGAAAGAATGAGGAATTAAATACAAATCAAAAGTATGACTTTCAGAAAAACCCACTGTAATACAATTATAATTAAGGCCAAGGGCCATTTTTTCTTTCTGCTTTCATATAGTCTGCTGAAGTCAGGAAAAGATAGAAATGAAATTTATGATGTGAGCCAGATGCTAATTTCAAACATATTGATAGAGATCCAGAGTAACTCTAAATCAGTGGAGTAACCCTGGACTTATATTGGTATAAACATAAACACATTTCAATGTTTTGTCTTAAATTCACTGAATTTGAGCCTTTCCAGCAGCATCACTCTCCATACATTCTGCATTTACTATCTTTATGTTGCATATAAGGCACTACTTGCACAGTTTTGTCAAGTGTCATCAGCCAAATTTTTGTTCATAACTTTGTTACCTTCATTTGGTATTTGGCCTTTCACTTTGATTTTAATTACTGCACATGTACTACTATGCAATGAATGCACTACACTGCAAACAAATGCACAATTCAGTTTTTGTACCACAAAAACTTTAAAAAGCTTCTCAGTGAAAATATTCCTGTACTTTATGCAAAGGTGTTTTTTCTGTGGTTTAGAACAAGCATTCCAGATTTAGCAGACGATCTTCATGGCATTATTTGTTCCTCCACCTTTGTGTGTTATCTTTACAGCTCTTTGACAGAAGTGTTTGCTGTTTGACAGAAGTTTTTCCTGTTTTACAGGGATATTAAAAAGATTTCTGAAAACACTGAATTGCATTTCATTTCAATTTCTTTTTATGAAAAAGGAGCTGTAATACTTAACTACTAACCAGTAAGAGCTGTAGGGAAAACATTTTTATTAATTGGGGCTTACATTTAAACTTCCTCTAAAGGCAGATTTTGTGATGATGGTAGCTTTTGTACATTCCCCTAAAGCAGGTATTACTGACCTCTGAGACATTCTGTCATATTCCATGTTCTTATCCTTTAGGAATATAATAATTAAATGCTTTGAAACAGATACTATGGTTATGATCTCCATAATGACATCCTCACTCAGACTGAACTTTGTTTTGGATGAGACATACATTTTTACACAGATCTAGTACTCTAAGGCTGCTAGCAGAGTAAGATAAAACAGAACTGTCCTTCCAGATATTTTGTAATCTGTTATATAACAAAGAAACTTTCATCCACAGAAAATCATAGAGCCTCTCAAACCAACTTTGAGTGGAGACAGATAGATGCAATTTACCACACGCTTGGTGACAGGCCCTCCATCTGTCACAGTCCCGGAGTGATCCTACAGAGCAAGTCTCTCAATCCACAACCTGAAAACACTTTAAGAAAACTGCAGACTTGCAAGGGTTCTGCACATGTTGGAAGCTAAAGGCTGGTCACCTCAGTACTAGTACCACTCATGAGCTCCACTGCTGACAGTCAGCCTAGGCAGCAGATAAATTTTGAGGGAAGGACTGAAATGATAGACACAGCTTCTTCCTACAATAGACACCATATTTGGAGAAATAAAAAATGAGTCATCACCAGAAAGTGCTTAGCAGATGTGGTTGCTGTATATGCTCTCTTGGAGATGCTAAGGAACCATCTGTTCTCAGCTTCCCCTTTAAAGGTAGGATTCAGGGATTCAACTTCCAGCTCTGCTGCAGACTTCCTGAATAAGCCAAACCACTTAAACAGGATTCTCTGTGCCTCACAGGTTTCTTCTTTTACACTGCACTACTGGGGTACACTCATATCCTTTACAGATGGGGCCACTGAGCACACAGTGTAGATAAACTGAGAACAGTTAGAAGACTGTTAAGAAGCATTTAAGTAGAGGGGAATCTGGCTACATCCAGCAGCTCATACACCAGTTTCCCCCATACATAGCACAAATGAGAGTCCCACTTCTGTGTTCTTTATTCATGCAAAACTCCAATGGAGATCAAGGCTTATTTATACGCATTCGTTTGGAACAAAAGATAACCCACTCCTTAAAGAACTCACACTACTTGACAAGTCAGGATGAACTGGAAAGAAAGGAAGATCTGCTGTCCCATTTCAGTTATAGGGAAGTGAGGCAGGGGTTGGTGATTTGTCCAAGGTCTACAGAGTTTTTGGAAAACTTGGGAACTAAACTCAGATGATATAAGCTCTGATTCTGTGCCTACACACAAAAGTATCTTTCCTCAGTCAGAAAATAGGATCATACTGCTCTGGCCCATTTCTGATGTGATATTGTTTAGCATATAAAGTGGTCTGACTGGAAATTGCACACATCCTAACATGCAAGAGATTTATTATGGTGCAGAACCTCAGTCTGTGTCTGTGATTACACTGCTTACTTCAGAAGTGGCACTGAGATCACTATTTGTATTTCTAAATTGTGTTACTCTACTGCCTAGTCACCAATCAGGTTAAGCTGCAGTACAAATGCAAACAAAAAGGACGCATTTGTTGGAGGCAGTGCCTGCCATAACAAGCACTCAAGACAAGTAAACATCTGCTGGTCCTCAGATTCATACTGTAGCACAAAAACTTGTCAGTGATACTCTGACAGTAGCTCTGTCCATGGAACAGCATATCTCGTCATCTTACTCTGGGGAAGCAACTGTTTTATTGCCATTGAGACTGCTGCTGATTTTTTTACATCTACCATTTTATCTCAATTTAAAAGCAAGTATAGCAAGGACACCATCTCATAGCTATTAAGTTACAAAGTAATGTGAGTAGGGGGAGACCAGTGTCCCCATTCTTTCCTTTAACATCTTCATTGAGTTCCATGGACTCAGGACTGCCTCATGCTGATGGCTCCGTGTACTGTAATCCCCCACCTGCAAGGGCAAGATAACTTAAAATATCCACACATGCCAAAATGGGTGCTATTGGCTACAAGAACATTGTCAGGTTTGAATAATTGACTTTTTAAAGTACCGACTTGTATTTTTACAACTTGTACTAATATAATCAGGCTGCCTTTCAACTTTCTTAGAAAGCCTGAGAGATGAGTCAGTAAGTTTTCTCTAACTGTCTTTTCGGTTGGAGTTTATGACCTTACTGAACAACAGAATCTTGTGTGTTGGAACACGGAAAACGCAAATACCGATAGTATTGCAAAAGAACAGCAAATACTGCCATCTATGGGCAAATAGCTACTGCAACAGCAGTAATCGCAATTAGTCACTCGTGCCGTCGGCACATAACCACTCCATGAACTTTCATTGAGGTTCACTCAAAAGTGTTCCCAAGACGGGCGTGGCAGGATGCAGCGCTCTCGCTCCAGCCTGGCAAGCTCCTGCCTGGCCAGGCAGGTGCTGCATGCTGCTGACAACTATACAGCCATACTGCTGCCAGTCCTACAGATCCTAAAATAATGATAATGAAGTACTCAGTCAGCCTCAGGAAAGGGTATCTAGAAATCTGACAGGATCTGTCCAAATCTGTCGAGAGCCTAACTCATGAATATACTTGCTCTTGACTTTAAAGCAGGGGTGCTTTTGGAATGAAGCACATTCTTTCTTCATTTACTGAAAATTATGAGTAATGGGAAATCCTCCTGGAGTTTTACAAGAACTGGTTTTATGAAACAATGTGAGCAGCTGAATCTAATTGGGTTGGGGTATATTTAGTGTAAGATAATCCCTGTAAACTGGTTTATATTGTCAAGCATGTTGCAGATTCATCTGCAAAATGAGTACTGGAGATAGCGTCATGTATCTCAGCGTAATGATCCCGATCATTGCACATCGAGGAATGTGATCCACTTAATGGTTAACCTGAGTAGGCCAAGCCTGTGCTCTGCTGCACATACAGCTTAACCTTCAGGCCTATGTTGTGCTGTGAATATCTCTTAGCCACAGGATAAAGGTAGACAGCTAATTGTAACAGAGAGCCTGTAGGCAGTTCCCACTTGCTACTAGTGATTATGCCACCTGCGAGTCCTTGCCTTCACCTAAAAGTGCAGCAAGAAGTTCTCATGTGAACATTCTTGCTGTTGGACAATAGAAATGCTGAATGGAGTTGTTTTCTTGTGAGAAAATGATATAATAGTTCAAATGACCAAAACGGGGTAACCCTTCCATGGACAGGGTCTGCACAGTGTGCTGCACCCAGACGAGATACCTGTTTGATGCTGCGCAACTTGGAGTTCCCAGCATCTGAAGGGCCACAAGATTATCTATACTATCCTCTCTTCCTTTACAGTGCTAGTGCTAATAAATAGCACTTTAAATGATACTTCGCATAGTCTGAGTGCCTTTCTTACCAGAATTATAACAGAACAGCATCTCCAGGTGCAAACACTCAGTTACCAGTGAAGGACAATGGTATTTCTCACAGTTTTTAAATCACAAAGCTGGGCTCAACATGAAGATTGCCTGCCTACTGCTTGCAAATAAGACTGAATATTATTATTATTGTTTGCAGATGACACCAAGCTGAGTGGTGCAGCTGACATGCCTGAGGGATGGGATGTCATCCAAAGGGACCTGGACAGGCTGGAGAGGTGGGCCTGTGTGAACCTCATGAGGTTCAACAAGGCCAAGTCCTGCACCTGGGTCAGGGCAACCCCCGATATCAATACAGGATGGGGGATGAGGGGATTGAGAGCAGCCCTGCGGAGAAGGACTTGGGGGTACTGGTGGAAGAAAAGCTGGACATGAGCCAACAGTGTGCGCTTGCAGCCCAGAAGGCCAACCGTACCCTGGGCTGCATCAAAAGAAGCGTGGCTAGCAGGTCGAGGGAGGTGATTCTGCCCCTCTACTCGGCTCTGGTGAGACCTCACCTGGAGTACTGTGTCCAGCTCTGGAGCCCTCAGCACAAGAAGGACATGGACCTGTTGGAGTGGGTCCAGAAGAGGGCCACAAAAATGATCTGAGGGCTGGAACACCTCTCCTATGAGGACAGGCTGAGAGAGTTGGGGTTGTTCAGCCTGGAGAAGAGAAGGCTGTGGGGAGACCTTATTGCGGCCTTTCAGTACTTAAAGGGGGCCTATAGGAAAGACGGGGACAGTCTTTTTAGTAAGGCCTGTTGTGGCAGGACAAGGACTAATGGTTTTAAACTAAAGGAGGGTAGATTTAGGCTAGATATAAGGAAGAAATTGTTTACAATGAGGGTGGTGAAGCACTGGAACAGGTTGCCCAGAGAGGTAGTGGAGGCCTCATCCCTGGAAACATTCAAGGTCAGGTTGGACGGGGCTCTGAGCAACCTGATCTAGTTGATGATGTCCCTGCTCACTGCAGGGGGGTTGGACTACTAGATGACCTCTAAAGGTCCTTTCCAACCCAAAGCATTCTATGATTCTATGATTCTATGATTCTATGATTATTGTAATGCTACAAAAAATAGATGCCAGGTGAGATGTCTACACTGAAAAGAGAGCTCGCCCTTGCAGCCTAAGCAGACTGAGGGTGACAGTCCACTATTATAAGACTGATCTTTTAAACGTCCAGTAATGTGTGTGATGGAAGAGCACAGCACTTATAAAGATATGTGTAACAGTAAAGTGTGATTTGCACTGATGTAGCTCTGTAGGTTTAGAAATAAGCTTGTGAAACCAAAAGAGTGTTCTGTAGTGCCATACAGGTATAATTTTTCTTGTCTCAGTCAATTAGTTAATGCACACCAGGAATAACAGAACCTCATACTTCATTCATGCTTCTCCAGACCCAATGGCATGGAACTATTAACACTGAACTACAGAACCACAAAACCACAGAATAGTTGAGATTGGAAGGAACCTCTGGAGAGCACCTAGTCTTTACCCTCCAACTCAGAGCAGTGTCATCTAGAGCTCAGGACAGTGTTCAGTTGGGTTTTGAATATCTCCAAGGATGGAGATTCCATGACCTGCCTAGGCAACCTGTTCTGATATTTGACCATCCTTAGAGTAAAAAAGTTTTTTCTGATGTTTAAATGGAATTTCCTGTATTTTAATTTGTGCCCATTGCATCTTATCCTGTCACTGGATACCACTAAGAGGAGTCTGTTTCCACCTTCTTTACTTCTTTATTCCCTCCCATCTAAGAATTTGTACATATTGACAAGATCCCCCTTGAGCGTTCTCTTCTCCATGCTAAACAACCACAGCTCTCTCAGCTTCTTATACAACAGACATTCCAATTTCTTAATCATCTCAGTGGCCTTAATATGCCAATACTGATTCAGAGAGAGGACGAGATTCCATCCAACAGCTGCTTGTCTACTTAAACTAGGAGATACAGTTTTTTGGTGCCTATTAGCATGAGACAGTTCCTGTTTCAATACCACTTATGCACTGATCAAGGCCTGAGAAGCCAATATGGGTGTTTAAGAGAAGATGCAGAGTCTGGAGTATCTCTTGGATGTCAGTCTGCAAGATCTGCTAGTGACCAGCTCTACTTTTTAGCTAGTCTTAACTCTTCAGTGTCTGTCTTTGTGTAACTGAGTTCTGTGCATAGCTCCCTCCCATAGGAAGTAGGTGGCTATTCAGAATTCATTGCCCCTTTTGCACAGCACCAGATACACATGCACGCCCGAGGGATGGTTAATTTTTTGAGATCCTGCTCTGAATTTTACAGCTATTTAGCTTGCTCATTAAACCATTCAAAAAACAAAACCCAAAAACCAGCTAAAATGCCCGAGAGCAGTACACCCCCAACCAGGCGACAGACACAATGGGGACTATACAGTAGCTGTCCAGCACACCAGCTCATTACACAACCTAGCAATTAACTGAAGTTGCCTGTGCTCCCTCCCCTCCCTGCATTTGTTCTCTTGAGAGATGACAATTCCTTCTCCTCCTTCCTGTTCAACCCTCTTGGAAAGGCGCCCTAGTGATTGTAGGCTTTCCTTTCCCATTCACACTGCTGTAAAAAAGCTCCTATTTCCCTGACCACTTCCTTCATGGTTGAAGTAGATTTAGCCTAGGCAAAGCACCAGCTGCAGTACCTCTTGGCCCATTCAGTACACCTACCAATAGCTCCCAAGGCAGAAATGACATGCTGTGCGCTTGTTTAATGCCAGCGTCCTTGGATGAGTGACAAGCACACTATGGGAAATAATGAACATTAGGGAAATGTAGCTATAGCAACACTAGTAGTCACAAAGCAAATCCCCACCACGAGTGAAAGGAAACTGCTGTTATTGTGTATGTTAAAGTGCTGATAAAGCAGGAACTTGGGCTGCAGCATCAGGAGAGAGCATGCCTGGCCTACAGTCTTGCCACAACCAGTAACGCATGCAAAAGCACACCTATAGCAGACAGAAACTTAGCTCACACACTTTTGGAAATGTTGGGTGAAACAACAGATCCAAAACTGTTGAGTCTTTGCAAGGAAATCCCAAACCTCACTCAGCTGGCTCCAGATTTTACTGCAAGTTTAGCACCATGTCATCAAAGGAACCATCTACTGATAATACTGTCATGGTGATCAGGAGGCTGCCATTGTTCCAGAGGCAGGAACCGAACCTTGGTCTCTCACTAAACTATCCTGCCTCCTTCTCACACCTATTTTATCCACCAGGCAAAACTTGTAGTTAAGTATTCAACAGGAACACAGACAGTGATTTCTGACTTTTTTTGCAATTTTAAGCTGAAATAATTGAATGACTTTTGGGGAATTTTGACTTTCAGTAGACAAAAGAAATAAACATTTAGTTTATTTAACTTGGAATAGCACTACACGTATTCCTCCAGAACTCCTGGGTTCCTCTCTTCGCCATGTCTATAATTCATTGTAAGACAAGTTCCTTAACAGTATCATGCTTCATTTTGCTTGTCCACTGTTTTGCCATCTTAGAGGACACGCATGAGTCACGGGTAATGCTTGCGAAGTACTCAAGGAAAAGACAACACAAAGCATAAAATATTCTTCATGCTTGCACTTTTCAGTTACCAAACATTCTCTTCCACTACTGTGTGTGAGTTAGGGTATGTGTGGCAAGCATCTGTCTCTACTATTAGGAAATTCGTGCTGCTTCATTAAGGGAAACATTTCACATGACTGAGCTATTTGCATTGCATGTGCCTGTCCCCTGGAAAGAATAGGATTCTGCTCATGTGTCACTTGAACAGCGAGTAGGAACAAAGCGGTTATTTCACAGCTAGAAATTCTATTAGTATCACCTAACTTGAGCCACTTAGCACAGACTGAGCATCATTCCTTTTGCTTGACAGCAATTTTAGATCAAATGATCTAAAACTGTTCCCATAATCAGAATCTGGACAAAGCCTGGGATGCCAGCAGCAGTGGGACGACCACACCTCTCAGCTCAATACAAATGCTCAACTCCTTCAGAGCAACATTGCTCTAGGCAACAGCAGCTCCTTCCAGAGCACTCCATGCCAGCTCCTGCTGAGATTTTCAATGTCATGGAGACTTCTCCACCTACTTCCCTTCTCATCAACATTCACTTAGATCCCTAGCTAAGAGTGTGGGTGGCTGCTGGGTTATGTTCTTCTGCTAGACTTTGTCAGCGGCTCAGAAGGCCAGGTTCAATTATCCAAGGAATCCTCCTGGGGGATTACATAACACTGGTTTGAGCTCTATCAAAGCATCTGGTGAAACTCAGTTATCTCCTTGGAGTTCTGAAAAGGACACAGAATAAGCTGGGAGCACCACCAACAAGTAAATATGTTAAAAATATCCATTAAATAAAACTTTTCTTCCTCCCCCTTTGCCAACAGTTTTCCCTTCTTAGTTGTTGAGTTAATAGGGCAACAGGTTTGCACACCCCACTTCTGATTGTCTACCTTGACTCCCAGTTTTTTGTAAAGTCCTTGAGGAATCCAAAGTGTAGCTAGGCTACCTCCAGGTGGTCAGGACTGCACTGGGCAATGGCCTGTAGCCAGCTGAAGTGATTACAGACTTGAGCAGGGAAGAGAAAATTTTATCAAAGCTGCTGCTCTCTGTAGCTTCAGTCAAAGTTGCCTCAAAATCTTTACACAGATCATCTTTTGAGATGTCTTCAAAAAGCAATCGATATACTGGGCTCGGAACAGACAATAAAGTTTCTTACCACAGTCTAGGTTACCACCTAGCTTTTCTAGGACCTTTACCACACTGCTGCTGACAGATGAGGCTGGTCCTTAATCAGAGCACGTTTGGTCCATTCACTTGTCCAGTCCTTACCAATGCAAGGGTGGTAAAGTTTAATCACACCTTCATCCCTTCTTTTGCACCATTTACACCAAAATGATCTGTGACTAATGTGTTTGTGAGATGTGTTCTGGCTGCTCTCCCCCCTGTCCACCAAAGGGAGGACACCCTGTCCTCTCCACAGCTTTCAGCCACAGGGTTTACACATGTTCAATTCTCTTTGAGGTTTCCCTCCAAAATTCCAGCATTTCTCTTCCTGTCAGGCTGTTCTTTGAACACTGACTGGGATGTGACCGATCTGCTTTTAATTCTCAATTGCCTCTTCAACAGCTGGGGATACCAAGCCTGTATGTTGCAATTGCCTTGGTTTCTGAAAGAGGGAGAATATACCCATTCCCAATCCACCTCATATCACAAACACACATGATCTCTACTGGTCTGGGAGAAAACTGGCAGGACTGGGAAGGGCATCTGCATTAGTGTGGATGCATTCACCAGCCTGCAATATCATGGGAGCAGGCTGATGATGGATGCAGGCTGCCAACATATTATGCAGGAAATGGGGCAGGCAGGGAGAATTTCCACCTTTCTTTAACTCCTTGGAGTAATGTCCTCTTTTCTTTGTTCTCACCCTCTGCCAAATCACAGAATAATCTACACTAAAATAAGACATCCGTTTGCTCCTTATCCTAGGACACAGTGATGTGTGTGTTTGTATGTGAGTGCACAAGTATGCATGTATGTAACACTGCTCTCTACAGAACAGAAACAAAAACATTCAGCTAAGTGCCCCTTTACAGCTACTAGAGATTTTGTCAGTGGGGATTTTGCCTTCGTTCTCATCTGTGCTTTGTATTGGAAAATCTTTCTGCCCCAAAAGATGCCATGTGTGTAGTGGCATGATGAACATGGCTTTCTCTCTGGGTATGGACTTAACAGCTTATCACGGTGTCATAATAGTACCATGAACACCTCAGTATCAGCAGAACTGTTTCCTTCTCCATTGCTGGTCAGGGAAGCTAAAATAATGGGTTTACCCAATACTAAACTCCAAAGACTCCATACAGTCTGCTATGTCAAAGGCCTAAGGTCTGTCCAAGTAGCTTTAGGCTCATGCCCTGTGCTGCCTATGCCCATGTAAATACCCACTAACTAGATGAGCTTTCAGTTAGGGCCCCATCTGTGTGTAGTTTTGTGTTTGCATGAACATGAGGCTAGGGCTAGCAGAATACTAGCAGGAGGGTGGTGACAAAATACCCAGTGTCATACATCAGCCTCTGATTTACTACCTCTCTCACTGGTTTGTCAGAAATTTGAAGACCTTGAATGGAGAAGCATTATACAGAAATTGATAAGAACAGGTCTTCTTCGCTTCCCAGTGCAATACGGAACATTTCCTACAACCTCCGGAAGACCTTGAACTACCAAGTTTTAAGACATCACTACTATTGTGTACTTTATGGATATTTGAAGACATCCTGAAAGATTTCAGTAATATATTTTCTATTCTAAGCAACCTACAAAATTTTTTA
>VYZW01039085.1:5074-15760 GCA_013401315.1 Balaeniceps rex | reverse complement strand
TCGTTCCCCAAGAATGAGACAGCTTGCCAAGAGGCTCTCCTCAATGCATCCCAATTGGCAGAGTAGCACTCTTAAGGCTCTGCCATCAGAGGAAATGTTTAGTCTCAAAGAGATTAGATGCGCAGACTAAGTAAGATGAATAGAAGTTGACAAATATCCAAGATGTATGCTTGAGAATGAAGAGGCTGAACTGGAAATGAATGGATTTTAATGAGAGAAGGGAAGGAAATTCACCATGAATCGCAGACATCTATTGTCCTGAAAGGGCATTGTTCCCCATGGCCCCAGAACAAACATGAAAGGCACACATTCCATGAGGTATTGCTGGGGCTGGCTTGACTATGGCAGCTTGGGCCTGTATAGCACCTTTCATGGAGGGCTTCAAATCATTTCACTTCTCAGAGGCTGGTAGCATTATTCTGGGCTTTTTGTAGACACTGAAGTACACACTGAGACAATATGACTTGGCCTCATGGTGAGCAACTCCCAGAGCTGGGAAAGTGAATCCTGATCAGTATAAATGAACCTCTGACCTAGTGCCTTACTTCTGCAACCTTGCTCCTAGAGAAGCATGGCAGTTGGTTTCTATTGTGCCAGCTCTCACAAATGACATTGTAATGAAGAGATCCTTGTCCATAAGAATAGTAAAGACTGTTTGTCCTGGGTAGCTGGGAATAGAGTGTACATTGCTCCCTACAGTATACACAGCAGCCAAGGGCATGCAGAAGAACAAACACAGTTTGGCCTTACTCTTTGGTGCCCTGACAAGCTGACAACAGTCACAGGGTGATTCAGCTCAGGAGTTAGTCTTATGCACTATTTCTGTGACTCAGCAGGTAACCCTAGTCTTGTCTCCTGCCCACTGCAACTGTCAGTGTTACGTTCTCCTCCTGGCCTACCAAAATAGCTTCCAATCTAGAACTGGAATATTCTCATTGCTAAGGTATAAGTTGTCTCTAAGAGTTGTCTATACCTTTTTTAAATAGTTCATGACTGCAGACAGAACACACACAAACGACTGACTGCTCCGTGATTACATGGTCCCAATTCTGCTTCCTGAGGAGGAGAGGGGAACTACAATCCCAGCCTGGGCTTTCTCTCCACTGTTTTTCCCTACATCAACAAAAGTGATCTATACAGTTATCACAAACTCCTTGTCTTCTTCTGGGAACGTCTCTTTTTCCTCAGCTGAGCTAATGACTAAGTACAGTNGCACAAACCTCTGCCACTTACAAAATGATGCTTCTCTCCTCCACTTCAGACAGACATGATCACAACTGACACAGTGCATTCGCTCACACACCAGCCAGCCTTGTTCAGTTTGTGGTGCAGCCGGTGCTATCGAATGTCCAGTGCTTCTGGTACCCAACTTAGCTAGACTTAGTAATTGTAATAGCTGGCAGCTCTTTTGCAGCTACCTGAGTTGCAATCACATCCATGACCACAATGTTGCTGTAAACTTGAAAGGCCATCTGAACATTTTGCCTGTTAATTGCTTTGTCACTAGTGGGAAATTTTCCACCTTCAGGGCTATTGGAAGGAACTCAAGCCATAAAGCAGAAGGGTAGCAGGACTCTGATCAGCTGAACACTAACTTCTAATCTAAAAGGCCTGTATTTTATTTCTGACTCTTTTCTTGATCCATTTGCCTTCTCAAGTTTGTTCTATTTCTCATCTGTTAATTATAGCTCATCATTTTTTTCCCAATTAAAAAAAAAAAAAACAGATGAAGGGAAAAGAATGAAAAAAAAATCAACAATGAACTTCAAAATGTATCTGAAAAGCCAAAACCTCTTTGGTTTCCCAAAATCTAGACAAAACTGCAGAGGCCCCCAGGAAGAATTCTTGTTTCCAAGCAGTTCAATAAGCAATCTGAGCCAGGGATTACTTTAATTCTTCTCTAAAAAAGATTCCTTAGAGGGCAACTAATCTTGAACGGTCCTGCTATAATAAAATATTAATTTCCAATATTGCTGCCTTGTCATGCTCTCAGAAATAGGTGCACCTACCATGGCTCAGGTTTAGTAACTTTGGTTCTGCTATAGAGAGGCAGCCCTACCTGTTGCCTGGCCCCACTGCAAAGCAAAACAGTACATGTCATCCTGAGACAGCACATAGAGATATCTGGCTCCTTAATTGCATCAATGGTGCTTGCTTGACTGTGTGTACTGCCTTGACTAAGAAATGAGTCTCACAGAAATTGATCATAGGTTTGTGGTTTCTCCCAGTCATGCAGTTCCTACAGGCATAGTTGCATTCCAGCCTGTGTTTAAAAAACTGCTAATGGAAAATACTTCCACACCCAGTGGCTAATTACTTTCTCCCTCAGAAGTAAAATCCTGGTTTTGTTGGGAATGCACTACCTTTTAACTGTTAGTTTCAAGGGATGACAGAAAGATGTAAAAGGGATAAGGGACACCCTGTAGTACCTATAGTACTGCTTTTATTATGCTTCTGCCTGTTAGACCCTGCTTTAAGTAACTGATAATTAGAGTTTAAAACCCAGTTTGGTTTCCTGTAGATTCATGTCTGAAAATCTAGAATATGACAAATAGATTAGTGATAATCCACTGAACTTCCTGTAACTCCCTATATTCCCTGTAAGGGTCAGCGTTGCTGGCATCAAATGCCTGGAAATAAGAGTGGCCTTTCTTCAAAACTGTAAGATTCACTTAAAAATAATTCTTTATTTTTCAGTGAGGTGTTGGGTTGGTGTTGCAGTTGTTTTAGCTAACATGTTCAGATTATCTTCCCCAGCCACAAGCATTATTTACTTCGTAAGCACACAACTCCATGAGCTGGGTTTTCAAGGAAAAAAACCCACAAATGTTTTAAGACTTTCCTTTAAAGCACAAGACTTAGTGATGCTGACAATTCCTACATGGTTCCAAATGGAACTGCACATAGGTCACGGGTTGTAGGAATGTTTCTTGCTGGCATCCACAAATGCAGAGGATCTGCTCTCCTTCCTGCCCTACCCCCACTCAAAAGGAAAAAGATATAAATATGAACTGTGATCATCTTCTTGGAAGGAAACATAACAGGTTAGCAGGTAGGAAAGGGGCCATGGCCTCTTCAGAAGGCTCCTTATTTTGGATTATGAGAGGCATTGTGGGTCATACATACTCTAATTTTGACATAGCAGTTGTGACCATCACCTGCACAATACAGCCTGGAGAGTCAAATCCCTTCATTCAGGTCCACAGTTTGGGGGTGAACAATGATACAAATTTTAGGGAAACGCTGCTACTTTGTTCCTTCTCATTCCCTCCCTGGACTTGGAGACGCTTAAAAGCCAGAATCTTATGGACCACATCTCTGTCCAGATTTTGGCTCATCTGCCTCCTGCAGCACAAAAAAAAAGCATACTAGTTCTGACAGTCCCTCAGTTGCCCATCTTATCTGAAAGAGGAGCACTCCAGTTGGGACATCTGTCAAGCTAAAAGTAGCAGCACAGTGTTGGGAGTGAGAAAGGCAACGCTGAGAAATTAAGTCATTTGGTTCCTGAGCACAGCTGGCTGCCTTCACGTCCCTGAGTGGGCTAGGGCTTGGGGGAGGGGTATAAATTGCTTGTTTCAAACTGTCCTTATTAACTAGACATTTCATTTAAATTGTATTTAGCACCTGCCTCCAATTACCTGACTTCAAGGCCGATGCGTGGCAGAAGCTGGAGCTCTGATTAAATCCATGCTTCATACTAGTGAGCCATTAAGCCAAATCAAGGCTCGCCGCTTCTTTGAAGGAGATCATTTGTCTTCATTAAAAGTGGCCATCCTTGATTGCTCTGACAGGAGCTTCTCCCTGCAAGATAATAAGGTCTGTTATTGTTGAGAGGTAAAATAATGTATTGCAGTCCCCTGGAGAGTGATTTGTATTTATTAATTTTCTCACAAATTACTGTACCCTGATTAACATGTGAGTGTGACAGGCAGCAGGGTGTGCTGCTCATCATGGCCATTCATGCCATCCACCAACTCTCCTCAGATCACTAGATAGTAACAGAACGTAAGGAAGCTGCCTCCTGCCCTTTAATGATGCCTTGATTCTGTCAGGGCGTGATGGACAGAGACTTTGCCAGGTTGCAAAAACCTAACTAATCACATCTCTGATTAGGTCCTAATCTTCAGTCCAGATACAGAAGACTACACAGAAGTCACCTTCTTTGCTAATAATATAATACTCCATATCCTTACCACTGTGAACCAGTATCTTATACTCCTCATCCACAGATTTTAAAGTGTTTTACAAAAGAGATTAAACTTCCAGTGGTGGAGAAAGAGAAAAAGAGGAAATTCATTAAACTGACTTTCTCACAATCACCTGGAAAGCCAGTAAAAAAGCAGGTGCAGAATTCAGGTCTTTTGAACCACTAGCCCCGCCATTTGGCACATTGAAAACTGTACAAATCCCACTGCAGTTTACTTTTGTGACAATCCAAACTGAACTAGAATTAGTGTAACATGTTCTTCCACAATGATATCATAAGTAAACCATCTCCAGAGGTCCTGTGTATGGGTGACAGGAAGCACACAGGAGATTTAGAAGTAGATAAATAGCTGCAATACCTACTGTGGTGGTACTGTTTGCTAGCCCATCTCTGGGTTCCAGCTCTGGGTCTCTTTCATCCACCCCCTTGAAATTCAGAGGTTCTAGTCTGGGACAATAGCCAGCTCTGGCTAAAATACACTCATTCCATACCCTGGCCTTAAGGTAATTTTCAGCATGCTACTATGCCAGTTCACTTTCTGAGGGAAAACAGTGGCAGACAAACACTTCCTAGTGCCCAGATCAGAAAACAGGAATGTGTCTGAATAGCTGCTCTCACCTGTACTATCAAAATTCTGTTAGTTCAGAAGAGTTCAGATAGGGATGTTTGATTCAGACCACTATAAATGAAGGAGATACAGTGTGGGGAGAAGTTGAAAGAAGGCAGAACTTTAGAGCAAACTCAAAAGGGATTTTCCATTGAAGCTTTAGGGTGTAGACAGTTCAGTTGTTTCTACTATATTTCCAAGTCAGAGGAGTCTATGATCATGTTACCAGTTCTCCCTAAATCCAGAACCAAACTGAGCTGTTGATACAGTGACAGAAGCTTGCAAAAGCCCTAAGTGGATTTATGCTCTGAGCGCTCTAAAGCAGAGATGGGAACTTTCCAAGCAGACAAACTTCATAGCCAGTTATGGAGGCAAGGTCTATTGGGTAACTGCAACTATGTCCATTGAGCGAGCAGAGGCCAGTATCCTCCACACAAGCACAGCCAGTAACATTGCAGAGCATGCAAGAATTCTGATCGTGCAATATACGTCCCCAGTCTCATAGTAGGACTTACCCTGCTATGCAAAATGACTCTCAATGGGACCCATCGCATGCCGTTCTATAAGATATTCTTTTGGTCTGTAACAGAAGAAAGCACTTGGCTGCCAAAACAATTCTTCTAGTCTGTCTCAGTACTATCTCTACAGCTGAGAGATGCCCAGGAAAAAGAGAGGCTGCATAGCCTGCAGGATGGATAAACTGCTCTTGCAGGCTGAAGCTCCATCTTGTTCTAAACTTTGGATCTCTCTGATTTTGGCAAGTCTTCTCAATTCTTTAAATACACACTTAAACAGTCATGTGTTTAGAATTGATTTGCTAGTGACATTAGCCAGATGAAGAAGCAAAGCATGTAACCTTAAAATTCTTCTAATGTCTCTTTAAAACCCTCTTCCATGAAGATCTCTACAGAACACTGGGCAATGTTTAGACAACTGAAACGTCCTCACACTTGCTTTAAGTAACCCACTGTCAGTTCACAAAGAGTCTGAGCTTGCTACAGCCATCCCTTCTGAGTATGACTCTAATTCATTAAGCCTAGCAGCTCAGAAGCTTTTATTTTTGATGATCAAATTGCCTGTCACACTGGCTACGAAAATAGCCAGCACTCTGTAACTGCTGTTTGTTACACAGATTGTTATTGTTTAACTCTCAACTTGTATATCTTTCCTTGTGTTTCACTTAACTCTTGCTTCACAAGTGATATTTAGATGCCATATAGAACTACTTGCAACATTGCCAGTGGAAGAGTTTCATTATTATCTACTGACTTCAACAAAGTAAGTAACACCTGAAAAGTATTCAGGGGGGGAAATCGTATTCCATAATTCCAAATTTTAAATTAATCAGTTTTGACTGGACAATTTTTATTAATTTCATACATCTTATGCAGCACATACACGTGTCTAGGTGAACAGATATATGAAATAATTTAAAAGTGTTGTCTTATAAGGTGTGTTTACTGTTCTGCAGTGAAATTTTCTATAATTCTCTTTCTCTGGGAATTTTTGAAATGAAACCTAAGTACCACCCAGGGATCTAGGCCACTGAGCCCTGTTCTATGACAAATCACATATGTGAACATTCTTCTACTCAACATATTAGCAGTAGAAGTGATATGGGAAGGCATATTGTCCTGGTTTCAGCTAGGATAGAGTTAATTTTCTTCCTAGTAGCTGGCGTAGTGCTGTGTTTTGGATTTAGTATGAGAAGAATGCTGATAACCCACTGATGTTTTAGTTGTTGCTAAGTAGTGCTTACCCTAATCAAGGACTTTTTCAGCTTCCCATGCTCTGCCAGGTGCACAAGAAACTGGGAGGGAGCACAGCCAGGACAGCTGACCCAAACTGGCCAAAGGGCTATTCCATACCATATGACATCATGCTCAGTATATAAACTGGGGGGAGTTGGCCGGGGGGCAGCGATCACTGCTCAGGGACTGGCTGGGTGTCGGTCGGTGGGTGGTGAGCGGTTGCATCACTTGTTTTTCCTCGGTTTTGTTTCTCTCTCTCGTTCTCCTTTTCATTGCAATTTTTATTACTATTATTATCATTATTTTATTTAAATTATTAAACTGTTCTTATCTCAACCCACGAGTTTTCTTACTCTTGCCCTTCTGATTCTCTCCCCCATCCCACTGGAGGTGGGGGGATGGTGAGCGAGCGGCTGTGTGGTGCTTGGTTGCCAACTGGGACTAAACCACGACACATATCTAAAGTACGTACTGAAAAGAATACAGACTGCATCTTCATACTGTATTTTACTCTGCCATTAGAGCTCTTTGACCCAAGATAGTCAAACAACTGACAGGTCAGCGAGAAGAGAGCGAAGTCTGACTCACTCACATGTGGCCTGTCAGTGCCTTACTGAGAGCAAGCTCTCTGCTCTCACAAGCTGCCTGGCTTCCTCATAATTCCTCACATGCGAAGTAAAGCTTGTCATCTCTCTTAATGTGTGGCTGAGAACATCAGCCACTTACCAGAAGCTGGCAGAGGCATGTTCCTTGCGATGTAACGATCAGGTGGCTTTGATTGCGCCTGTGCCATTAAAAATGGGGTAGTGCTGTGTATCCTGTGAGTCTCTCCACACCACAGGATTCTGGATTTCTCTACTCTGACCTTGAAGTCTTTAATTAGTCCATTACATCAACCCTCTGTCATTTCCTCTCAGCCCAGGAATCCTTTGGTATCCTGCCCTGTTATCTCCAAGACAAATATGAATAAGGGTCTTGATGATTAGATAAATAGTGCAGAAAACAGATGTGAGGGGCTGCAAAGTGTATACATTATGAATAGTATTGCAATAACATTTTTAATCCCTTAATGAGTGCACTTTGTCAGGGCAATGGAAGATAGACAGACTGAGGGATTTTGCTGCTGTATACAGAAGCCCAAAGAATGCTCTTAAACTAACAAACATAACCAATGTCATGACACATTCTTACTTCTTATTTTCATACTCCATGAAACTTGCACTGATTTGCACATGTTTTCAGAGATGCCATTTTTATTTTCATGCAAGGGTCCTCTTTCATATATTAATATGTTTGTCTGTGACTTTAACAACAACATACAGGGAGAGCTGTAAATTGGAAGACAGTTGAGAACAGCCAAGATCTACACACCTTTGTTGAGCATTTTGGGCAATACTTTTCATGACCGGCTCAGACAAGTTGCCATGCGCTGGCCCAGTGCTGTGTTTGGAAAGCCCTCATGCTGCGTAGGTTTGCTTGGGAAAGTTTGCGTGTGCCCAGTAACCAAGAAAGCACAATCTGAGCTGATGGCCTGACGCTGCATTACTTCCCAGAGCTCTGGGGGATGCCTGCTAATCCTGTAACACATCTAGGCCCTTCTGGGGGGCAGGCCAGATTTCTGTCCATGATCAGAAGTAGCATGCAAGAGGCTTGTCTTGTGGTATTATGGCATTTCTGCCTCCAGATCCAGATGGAAACCAGACGTGAAACAACATCTTATTCTAATAGCTGAGACACTCCAAAGTTTTGCGTTATATTTGGTACTGAAATGGTGGGAGGAAAGTGGGGAGAAAGGAGGAGGGTTGGCACATATATTTTTTCCCTGTTCCCACCTAGACTTCGGTTACAGTAAGATGTTTGCTTTCTTTTTTTCCTCTCTCCTCTAAGTTGTACATTTAACATGTGCAACAGAATTTAGCACTACTGATGTCTATGGCTGTTAGCCCATACTCACTCATCCCTGGTGCTATCTGACAAATCAGCAGTTACACTCTTTTCACCTTACAGACAGCAGCAGCCTGACACTTGACATGCTTCTGGATAAAAGATGCAAAAGATGTTGGAATAAAGAAATAAGGGTAGCTTTTTGTGTACTAAGCTAATATCACAAGCCAGCGTACTGATCTATACAATTGTTCAGAACAGTGGGGATAAATAAAGCACTTAAAAGTTCCTTGAACTTTCAACACAGAGTTATCATTAGCCCTCTCCTTACAAGTGCAAAAATCCAGGCATGGAAAAGATGAAGAGTTCTGCCTCCTCAGCACATTGACTAGCATAAAGGTTCTGGCACAAGAGGGGAGCCAGCTATCCAGAGAAAATGGTTGGTAAAGTTTAATACGATTTTAGTATGAAAGAGAAGAATGCACAGCCACTGTTTCCCTTTCAAGCAACAATCCGTTTCCAGCCTTGGCCTTTACAGCTTTGTGCCATACCATTCTCACACACACTGCAACCTGCCAGTACTAATCTTATGTGGAAAGGGTAGGGTAAAAATTGGGAAAGTATCTAAAGTTGTCTGCCTGTCTAGATCACAATCAAACCATCTTAATCTGAATGTGTGAACACAGGACTGGTAGGGGGCATCCAGACTATCAAAGCCAGTCCTCCACAGCTGTAAACAGCCAAGCAACAACTGAGCTGGCAGATATATGCAGGCTCTTTTGCAAGATTTCCAGAACTTCCAGCATCTGGCTGGGCTGGAAAACCCCAGCCTGTGCTGTGGAGCGTTAACACAGTACTTCCATTTCAGACTCCAGCTGGAAATAGGGGCCATAGAGACAGCCATGAAAAAGAATCACTATTAACAAAAAAGGGACCCTTTGAACCAAGTTTTTCCAAGCTGCCAAGATGAGCCACAAAATCCATTTGAGCAGACACTGTTTCAAGCAGAACATAACTGGAAAGACTGGAGTCTGCATTCATTTGGGTGAAATGCAGGCAGGTGGTATATTGCTGTGTCATGGCACTATCAAATAGGGAAAGGCACTGATATCTTCTTAGTATGAAAAGGTTTCTGGAAGTCTGTGCTGGATGTATTATTCTGTCTGCTACAACAACAATTATTCGATTGCGCTGTGCAAATTGTGTCCCATCAGGATTGGGACTTCATTGTAATGGGTGCTGTGCAGTCCCTGCCTTCTAAAATTAATATATGAAACATCGTAAGAGATCTGATTTTATGGATGTTTGCACTGGAGATATATGCAATACCAAACCCCTGGTTCCAAACATTAAGTTGATAGTAAAATTACCTCCCACTTTCTTTGATGCTAACAACAAAAGCCAAAAGAGAGCTAGGAATAAATACTAACATTTAAGTCTCATTTGAGGAGGGGGCTTCATGCAGCATAACCCTTCTTGTTGCTAACAGAGAGATTGCCAGTTAGTACTCTAAGTGACACAGCAACCCTATTTTGAGAAGGTTTCGATTTCTCCATTCCCTATTCTCCCGGACATATAGTCTTCAGAGGTGAATTATTATAAACCTCAAACCCCATAAGTTCAAAGCAGTGATTTCAACCCTGCCTATATTCCATCAGCACCTTAGTGCACTCAAGGAAGTTGCAAGTCTCTAGCACTGTCCAGATCAGAAAGAGAAACAAAGAACCAGTCCTGCCATTTGTACTATTCTACATATCATGAGAAACAATCAACTTCTAAGGATTTCCCACATGTTTTATACAGTCAGTGTCTGGTCATTTAACCTCAGGTTTTCGGGGCTTTTTTGCTATCCTGAATCCATGCACCATGCGAATACAAAATGTAATTGTAAAAAAGTTGCCTTTTATTCTTGTGAAAAGGGTACCTGTGGTATTCAAAAATCTTCACCCTTTGGTCTTCCTCCAATTTGTTTCAAATGGCATGAGGGAATAAACAGGCATTAGCCAGTCAGCCCCATTTCATGGCTTTGATCAGTTTGTAAATGAACTTCAAGACAGCTAATCGTTCTCCAAGTGGGGAAGCTGAGCATCACCAGCGATGAATGCCTATATTTTGTGACAAGGTCTATTTCCATCTGCGCTGAGACTTCCTAACAGCACACATGTGGCAACGTGCACCGCTGCATAATGAATTGGATTGGAGAAATTGAAAAGCTTTTCACTCCTTCTATATACAGT
>VYZW01039081.1:0-17989 GCA_013401315.1 Balaeniceps rex | reverse complement strand
TATGAGGTGAAAAAATGGAAAATTTAATCACTGATCGTTGTTTTAATCATTTTTTCTGACATGAATTTAGCACTTTGATTAGGTTGTTACATGGTTTGGGTCCAGGTTAGATGATATAATATGGTAAATATAGCTAATATCTAGGTAGACAGTAACAGTTATACAATATGTACTATAAGCCCTATGTACATGGTAAAAATACTTGTATGACTATGGGTTTCTAGGTTAATATTTTTTGTCTTTTCCTACATGTTTGAAGTTTGACTTTGCCTTTGTTAAAATGCTTTAGATGAAAGGTCAAACAGCAAAAAAAGTTAAAGCTGTGTTTCTCAAGATGTTCCTCATTATGTAAAACAGTCATATATACTCAGTGTAAATTATCCATTATCCAACACAGACAGGGTGACAGTGCATAGCTAATAAAATACAGAAATAAAGTATTAAAAATTTAAAATTTCAGATATCTTAAAGTGACAAAAAGTTTCTCTTAACCCTTGGAATATGATGAAAACCAGCAGTAACATGATACTAAGAAGTGTGATTGTTCTCAGGCATTTTGAAATTAATATTAATTATTAAAATTTCTGAGCATATATGGACTGTCCATTCACAAAAGGCAGAATCTAGCAATATACTTCAACATACATAAAGAAGGCTTAAACATTTGCTGGAGCAAGATCCTCCACACTAGCATGATGTATGGTGCAAAAAGAATGAAATCAGAAAAAATAAAGAACAAATTTATCTCACCAGCTGCTTTGCTTCCTTTTGCACAATGCATTATGATTTTTTGGCAATTTTTAATTTTTCAGAGTATTTTGTACTGCTGCCAGTATGATTATTACTTATTTTAAAATATTTTAAAGGAGGGAAACATCTTCACAGACATACCTTACCATAGTTAACCATTTTTAATTTAAGCAAATAAAGACTTTATTTTCTAGAATAAACCTAGATTGCCTACGTAATCTGCAAATACATCTTCCATTGTTTTCTTTATCTCTTTTCCATTTTTTTATTTTCTGAAATGAAAATTTCAAAAGGGCTATTTTTTATTTTCCTTCTAGTTTTCAGTTACTTGAGAACTCTTAAATTTTTATATCTATCATATTAAACCTACAATCTCAAATTAACTATTGGCAAGCTACCAAGCCCTTATTCTCCCCTGCTGCTTGACATGTAAGAGGAAACATAACTTACTGTATGGAAGGCCTCATTGATCTGTGTAACACTTACCTGTATTATACTCTCTAAATCCCATAACACCTAAGGGAAGGATCAGTCCAAACACATAAAATGACAAATATAGGACAATAAATTATTCACACAATATTATTTTTTAAATAAAATGTTTTACTGCCTCATATCACTCACAAACAAACAGGAAAATGAATATTTTAATACCACATTTTAAAGCTCTTCCATTCCCAGCAAAATTTGGTGGATTAAGTCCACTATTCTAACGGTATTAAATGCTTTTCATAAATCTCTTCCAGGACAATTCTCTGTTCCCGTCTCTCTGCCTTTTTAAACCATACAAACATTTTGTTGCACTTTTGCATCTGTTTTATTATTACACAAAATAAAATATTAAACAGGCTTAAAATATAAGAAACCTCATAAACTCAGTATCCATTTACTTTAAAGGCTATTAGACTTCTTAGTACATGGGTAAATTCATGAGATAGGTATGTTAGAAAAAATCTTATGAATCAGTTTAAGAAGATATCACATTAATTATATCACAAGAAAATGAATGCATTAGAGGTGAAGAAAATATGCAATGATCACTACAAAGGAAAATCAAAATGAAGAAGAGATGAAAATTAGTATGTCCAAAAAGAGCGCACTATTACTTAAAACGTGTTAACCTACAGTATGTAAAATATAAATTTCCTCAAAGCTGGGCATGTAAATTTATATGCTTTGCTGATACATCTCACATGTTTTCAGAACAGGACCTTGAAAACCAAGCCTGTATAATTTTGGACGTTCATCTCCCACTCCACACACACAATCTATCAGAAGGCAATGGTATAAGTGCTGCATTTGTAATGCAGTTCTCTAACACCCATAATAGATGCACTGCAATGCATGACTAGAAATTATCAAATACAAGTTTTACCTGATGATATGAAAGTTTTAGGAATTTATATGAGGAAATAAAACAGATCATCTTACTTATTTTTTGGAGTAATTGTATGAATTCAAGAAACAGCATAAAAGCAAAGGTGTTATTCTACGTAATAAGCAACTAACATTATAATTCTGAGCTAGGTATGTAAGTAATAAGTTCTACTTGCCTAAACAAAAACTGCACAGAGACCAAGAGGGTTCTAGGCTCCCTTCTTCCACTACATTTGCTTACAGTAGTATCAACTGGGAGTTAGCCATAAAAGTAGTCCTATAGATTAATAGGAGGGAAACAGACTTTTTCCCCTTCTAAATACTTTATCAAACAGATCTACACTGATTGGCTATACATGTATTTAGATTACTTAATATATTGATTTCTGCAAATCTGTTAAGTAAAGCACCCTACCACTAAGGAAGTCAACATGCAACATAACTAGAAGCAATTATAGCTCTTTTACTAAAGTGAATATAAACTGGAAGCATTATGTATGACTGATGCAGGCGTATTTTCCAGGTTAGTAACTATGGAATACAGAGTAAGTTGTTTCAAATCCATACAATAATTAGGGGGCACAAGATTTTCAACACAGTAACTTACTGGAATGGAGTGTGTAGGGAACCATTAAAGAGTTAGATTTTACCAACAGATACACAGAACATTACTGATGTCAAACTGGGCAGTAGTTTTGGTGTATGAGCGCTTAATTCAACTCACCACTGAAATTTGTGTCATTAACCTCAAAGGCAGCTGTGGTAACTGTTGGTAAACAGGCTTTTTTTTTTTAATTACTTCAGCTCTAGGTTTGTAATATCATTTTGGTATCTTTGTCTAAAGAAGATGAAGTTGCTCAAACAAAATTAGAAAATATGTTTTAGATGAAAAACTGTTAGATAATTTGCACATCCAATTAAAAACTAGTTACAGCCAATTTCATTTAGCAATTATGAATCTGGAAACTAGAGAATAGAGTGTTGTGCTGGGCCAAAGATAGTAAATGCTGAATGTATGCACATTAAAGTCACCCTAGTAATTAATTAATTTGATAAATGCCTAAAGCTGGGATTAGACCTCAGTCTATTTATAAAGAAATTCTGGAGCATGTTCTTAACATCTTCTTTGAAAAAAGTTAATATGTCACAGTAAGCTGTCCTGTGTTCCTGTGTCTTGCATGTGTGAGACTGCTTTTACTACTAAGAAATTCATGCTTACACTAAATGATTCAATATCCACATTCACAGTGCATATTTTTTATGATCTACCTAATTCTCAGCTACTTTATTTATGGACTTTAACTGGTGAAAAAAAAAATGATCCAAAAAAAGTATCAGCTTAGAAAACTGACAAATATGCAGCAAAAGATTATGGAAACATGCAGTGGTTTTGCTAAAATTAACAACAGTAAATAGAAAAATGTAACTGATGTATTACCAGTTTGTGCCATAAATTTAGCAGCATCAGCTTGTTCCTGAGGGACCCTTTTCTCATGAACAGATCGAGGTCGCTGACTTTTAATTGTATGATCTCCCATCATTCCAAATTCTAAAGACAGAATAAAGGTTTATGAAAGCTTGTGTGTAGACATTTCTCAAAAGTCACATACTGTCTCATGCAATATGTTCCTAAACATACCTGGAAGTTGCTGGTAAGAGTCAAGCAAGTGATCATGGCAGTTAACATCAACTTAACTTTGCTACACTCAGCTTTTAATAAATACTTAAATTTGTGTCTGCAGATTTTCAAACATGATTTTATTGTATGAACCAACATCCAAGGTAGTGACACATACTATAAATCAGCTGTATGACACAGGACAAAAACAATTATTCAAATGCAGACATTTTATTCCTATATTTTGAATCAGTGCAAACCACGCCAGAAAGTGATTGTGACAGTGTTAGACATTGCTGTTCTACAGCAGACCTTGCTGCTCCTCCAGAGGACTTCTATTTCTTCACTCGTCTTTCAGGCTGATGAAGCCTTCAAGACAGGCAACGAGTCATCTTTGGGAATGGTGGCAATGTGAAATAATAATAATTTAGCCAATGAACTGCTTAATTTTTAGGCTGAATCCAGCAGAACAGGTGCTTGTGAACTGTTTCCTTTCTGAAACCTCTCAGTTATAAAGACTATAGGTTATATCTTGCCCTCAGTATTTAAGAAGAAGTTGCCATTGATTTTAATAGGGAAATCTACGTAAAAATCAATGACATAAAGGCCCAGAGTGTGGGAGACAAGAGTGCTTCATTTTTTATCCTACCACTGCCGTCATTTTCCCTCTCTGGTCCTGTGCAAACCTCCTAGCCTTCTACCTCAGACTTCATTTTTCCTTTCTGTGATGAAATGTGGAGTGTCCTTTGCACTTAGAGGGGGACTGCTGCGTCTTCAGCACAGTTCCCTCTGGTCCTCCCAGGCACACACAGCTGTCCGCAGCTTGGTGCTAAATATTCAGTTTCTGTTGGGACTCTTAATTTAGGAAGTATGTGCTGAGAACTGTGGGTTAACATTGAAACTACTTCAACTACAATCACATGAAGTTTCTGATGAGGCGGAAGGTGTCTGAAGCACTAGGAATATAAACATTAAAAAATATCTTTCTGCTGGAAGGTTACCTTGCAAATACAAAATTCAAAATTCTCCCCAATTTGTAAAGTCATGACGATAATAAAACTTACCTTCCTGCCTCAAAAGATGCAAAACATTATAGAGGATGTAAATGCTACTAATAAATATTATTTGCAAACACATTGTTTTGATAAATCATTGAAGTAAACATATTTAAATTTCTATTTAGCATACAGTAATAATAAAAGATAAATATGTTTTTAAGGGGTCAGTCAGCAGAGAGAGGTTTTTCTTCCTTTCTAGTAAATTATTCATATATTTCTCCAAATTAGTGTTTCTTTTTGTAAATATTCATTAATGGCACCACTTAAAATATAAATTTAATTACTCATTTGAGAACACCAATGTAGTTTGCATTCTAAAGAGAATATTTGAATATCTAATTAATAAAATATATGTTGAGAATTAAACACTCAACATTTTTAATACATCCCAGAAATACATATAAAAGATAAATTATATATATACACACATACATATACATAATATATATACTTATATGTGTATACATATATATGTGTGTTATAGAACTTTATGAATATATTTTTACAAAATGCACCTCTTCTACAGCTCCTCTGATTTCAGATAGCTTTTTATTCTGTGGGAAATCTCTTACTATAATTAAAGTTTTACAATCAATATTCTAATGCAAATTAAGATTAGAATGATACTTTTACAAGGTGTAGTACAGATGACCATTTAAACTGTAATTAACAACATGGTGAATGACAAGAGACTTTACACAGCTTTTCCCTTGAAAAGGCTGTGAAAGCAAGGCATGTTTGCTCTGAGTTTGCTGCCTGCGTGCTGCCTGTCAGGCAATTTAGAGTGTATGGCACCATTCTTGCAGAAGACTTAATTCTATTTTTTAAGTTACAAACAGAGTGTAATAATGGGAGACCTTTGGTAGAGGAAGGCTTTCCAGAGGCATACAGGGAGATGGTGAATGCTCCGGTCCTAGGCCTGCAGCATCCCGTGCTGGGCGCAGGCACATGCAGCATCCCGCAGGACAGAGACCTCTGGTGAAGAGGCAAAGGAAAGTCTGGGAGATCAGTTTTCAGGGTTGTGGTTTATACCCAGTGTAGATCCATTCATAGCAATGGAGTTACTCATGAATATCACCAAGCAAAATAAAATACAAGTCATTGATGCAGGATCATCATGCCTCAACTTTTTCATTTTTCCACTTAGCAACAACGTATTTTTAATTTACACATACATTTCACTTCAACTATAGCTGATGGTCTTTGAGATGCACTTTTCAACTAATCTCCCTTTGATATATTAATCATTTATATAGTAAATACATAAATATATATTAAAGAGAAAAGTTTCATAACAAACATAAAAATATTTCTTTATAGGTTTTGTCAAAAAGTGGAACCAGACTTATGCAGTGCTCTTATTTTCATATTCAGCTGAAGTATTTAATGCTGCATGAGAACAAAAGCGGTAACAGGAAAGGCAGTGTACTGGCATGGGTGAGGACTTTAAGGCCTCATTAAAATTCAGGCCTCATAAGAAAAGAAAAATACAGGTCAAGTACATTTTCGTAATGGGATCAGAAGTGTCCAGTTTTGGCGTATAAGTACAAACAGTGCTCTGAAAATTGTTTAATCTAAGAAGCTCAACAGTAATGCATTTTTTATGAAGCACTTTATAATAAAATATCTTGGTTAAGTGACTGCCATAGTTTACAATAAATACTAAATAGAATAAAACTTTCTTCCATTTTCAGATCCTAGCTACGTAACAAATGTAGAAGATGAACCAGTCATTCATTTGTTTTCCCTCAATACTTCACAGAGAAGTATTTAAATGCTTTCTGGGCTGGGAAAGCATTTTAACCCAAGTCAGCCTATAGTATGACTAAATGGCACAGTAGTTTCAAGGACCTGTTTGCGTGGGAAAGGTGATAGGAACCATCTTGCTCTAGACAGTATCTGGCATAGAGATGTCCTGCAAGGTCAAGTCAGCATTATTCAAGACCTGATGTCTGAGATATTATACTGGATGTTTGAATTGAGATTCTGAGGAAAAGAACTTTTCTCATTCTCACTCTTCTTACCTAGTTCTTGCTGCTGAAAATAAGTTTTCTAACCCAGAAGAACGTATTGTGCAGACATCAGTTTCTGAACAGAATTTTTTGGTGATGCCTGTCCTAATTTTCCCTTGGGTAAAACAGGACAGTCCTTCTCTGCTTTTAACTCAAACATTGATATTAATCAGATTGTTTCATTAACTAAAGAGGCACAATGAATCTTTTTAGCAGCAGACAGGTACACGGCCTGATCCAGAAATCGCCAGTGTGACTCTAAGTTAGGCCTGGAAACATGAAAGGGTTTTAATGCTTTTTATTACATAGTTAATGCTATAATCTACCTGCATGAGAATAAAACTCATAAAGAAATACCTCAAAATGTAAATAACAAATAGCATTAGGGGGAACGTTGAATGGATCATTTTAACCAGACTGTGACTTATAACAAATCATAACATATTCCAAACATTTGTTGTAGAAAACTGAGGTTTAGTTATCTGATAAAATAATTTATCCTGCTGTCAGTGGTCCTTTGATGGCTATGGAAGTACAAGAGTTTCCTGCAATAGGATGCATATCTTTCTTTCCTCAACTGTACACAATGGATCAATACCTGAAAGTATTGCATGTATCTTAATATGGATCTGATTTATCATTTCATTTTATATATAACTTTGAAGCATGTTTTCATGTTTTCTAGGAGTGAAAAAAAACCTATTTCTGAAATTCCAAAGTTTACAGTTGAGTATTATTTACAACAACTCTTATCTCTAGTCCCATTGGCTTTACCTTTATTTTTATGTTATGTTATGGGAATTTTTATTCCTATTGAGTAACCTTTTTAGTTTTTAAAGGAGAAGTTAAAATCTTGCGGCCAATGTAGGTGTACGTTTTAGGAGAGAAGAGAGGTGCCATGTGCTCTCTGTAGGAACAAAGAAGAAAAAACATCTGTTAACAGTATAAAAATGCATAGTAGGAAGATTGAGCAATACAAAAGAAAAATACCGTCATTGCAAGGTTCTACTCACCAATGGCTAGTCTTTTTGACAAGTGGATAATCATTAAAGTTAAGGTACATGTCAAACAGATTTTACTCCTAGGCTGTTTAATTATACTTGTAAGCCTGTTACATATATATCCTAGTCATCAGATGACCTTATAAACCATGTTGGTTTGGCTCTTATGGTTGTTTTTATGTCACATTTCATGGGAGCTTCACGGTGTAAATGTATTGATCTGGTTATAGGTGTACCACCTACTATGAATTGTGCTATTAATGGCACAGAACACACTGGCGTTAATAAAAAAAGCGTTTTCAGCATAGTAGTTGGTGACGACCGCGTGAATGAACTGTTGAACTCAAAAAAGTGATTCTGAGACCTTTAGGGTTACCCCTTCAGGGCATGTAAAATGTAAAGCAACATGTGAGAGTTGCTGAGCACCCTCAGCTTGTACTGAACCGCCTGGAAGGTGAGATGGTGAGCAGCTCCCTAAAGGCTGATCAGAACCTTAAAAGCAAGAAGAGGCAATCGATTCCCCAAAGTGACTGTCATTTTCTTCTCTCACCCACAGCACTCCAGCAGTGTACTTCATATTATCCTACCCACTCCTGAACTGTAAATAGACTACAGAATTAGTATTAAAGGACTTACAGCCAGAATGTGCATTAATGCAAACTGTCTCAAGTGCAGTAGCATCGTATCCTCTCTGTGCCAACACACAAATGTTTTTCCCAGAAATTATGCAAAATGCTGATGTAAGTCCCAATGAAGGTGAAGGAGGTGCAGAGGGGGAAAGGAAGAAAGAAGAGAGCTATAGAAATATATAAAGAGCCAGTTTGTTTAAATTAATTTTTGGACTGAACTATTAACTGATTTCAATAGATCTGATTAATTGCAGACTTCCAGGAGCTTGAAAAAGTTTCCTGCACATTTAATTTCTTCATAGCCCATTCTGCAGTTTCTCCCACAAAGATACTAGTGCAATATGCAGTAGCAGCGGTACTTGGGGTTTCTCATCACACTTGCAGCTGGTCAGTACAATTTCTTCTGGTCACTAGATGGCAGAATGTGTGTTGGCTTAGAAGCACAATTTTGCATTGAATTGAGAAGCTGGGACATTCTGTTTCTTTTTCACTATAAAATTATCTCTCATATAAAAAAAATCATTACATTGAAAGGACTGAGGGCGCTTTGTTTTCTTTTTTTTTTAGTTCTTCTTTTGTAGGGCTGGAGTTAAAAAAAAACCAAACAAAACACCCAAAACAAACAAAACATGAGCTGCAGTTGTTTTTCCCTTACAGTAAACCCTGTGACAAAAGAGAAGAAAATCCCAGGAACACTCCCTTCCCTGTTTCCAGCCCTGTTTCACTGTAGCAGGGCACCCAGGCCCCACAAGGAAGCACTTGTTCTCAAATGCTGCATTGGCAGGACACAGAGCTTCAGGGCATCAGTGAATATCATCACTCTGCAGTACAGATTTAAGCTATGGCTTTCTATGGGAACCCCTTAAAATGATATTTCCTCACCAGGCAGGCAAGTTGCCAAAATGGTAACATAGCTATTAGCTGAATTAGATTTCCATGGGAACCTCTTCTTAGCAAATGTGGAAAACATTCTTAAAACAGTCTTTGCCTACTTCCTACGTAGATCCTGGTCCCATAAAAAGTCTTCTTTTGGCTCTCCAAAACAGTATAGAAGAGCTTTCACCAGTTTCAAACTGAATGGAGCAATTTCTTTCACTAGAGTGAATTAAGATCTGAACTGAGCTGTATTCATGAACACAGTGAGAAAGATATCCTATTACTCATGAAAACATAGAGAAGATTTTAATAGTAGTGGAGATATGAAAGGCAATAGTATTTGTACTAACAAAATCATTTTTTTTATTATAATACATGCTTTCATTTTATCAAGTAAAAGAAAAAGATGGGTTAACATTTGTAGGAAATTAGATACAAGATTTCCTTTCTTTTGCACAGACATATACTAATACATATACGTACACACTCTTTCATCTTTCAAAAAATTAGGGAAAATAATTATGTATTCTAAACAGTCAACCTATTGTACATAGGTAATGAGTTTGTGTTTGTCTCTAGGGAGACTCATTTGCTCCTAGGAAATAATGTTGGATTAATACTATTGCTGCTATTTTTAATGACATAAGAAATGAAATATTACTGAATTAAAATATAAATTATAGCACGACTCTTGATGAGCTAGACTTTCTTGTGCAATGCAATCTGCCATCTCTCTGTGCATCTCTGCAGTGACTCCCTTGGCCAGCCATTATCTTCGGTGGGATCTGAACCTGTTTATTCATGGCTACAGATTTAGTCAGTGAAGAATATCATAAAGATGTAATATTTATTCACTTTGCATGTGCACAGAATGTTGAAACTGTGCGAGCTCTATTACTTGCCTTCCTGGGCCCAATTGCTCATCATTTTACACCTAGGCAGGAGAAACTGAGCATGTGAATCTAGTGAAGTGACTGATACCTGTTCAAAATGAATGTAAAATGTCACCACAGCAGGTAGTGTGTTTTCTCATGTGCTTTGCAGAATTATAATTAAGCAAAGAGGAAAAGGAGGAGTGAACGAAAGCCCAAACTGCAGCTTTACCCATTTATATCTCTACTAAATCTGACATTTTTTATAATTATCATGGCCAGTATGCAGAAGATGCTCTGTAGTTCACATTTTTCCCATTTAAATAGTTCCCTAGCAATCCATCCCAAAATGTTTGTATTCAGATAAAAATAATAAAACTGATAAAAGAAATTTACATTATCGAGTTTAACATTAAAATCTTCTAAATTCAGCAGTATATTATTCTCTCATACGCCCTATTGTTCTCTCAAGAGATTCATGGATGTAAAAACGCATTAGAGAATGAAAACACAGAGGATTACCTTTATTTATTTTTGCTTTTTTAATGAAAGACCTTAAATGCATTCTCTTGTAGTATTCTCATAATTTTAATGTTTCTACTATAATAACTTATTCATGTGTAGCCTTTAAAAATTTAAATCATAGTATCACAATAATACTTTGGTATCTTGATTGCTTTTTTACATTTCATACTATTTTACTTCTGCATTAAGTATTTTGCTTTTGTCATATATTTAATTAACTGAATTATTGATATGGTTAGCCATTGCAGTAGTTATTTCAGAATAGTAGCATTTTTATATAAACAGTCTTTTTTTACTGAACACTGCAGCAAGCTACCTAGATATTGCACACAGGCTAGTATGTGCCACTTTATTGCTCATTTACACCTCAAGAGAAGATGACTGAGGATAAAATGTAATTTTCTAAGCTATTCTTGAATTCAATAACTTCATTCTCTTTCCTTTTTGTTCTAGAAACACTGAAAAGTAAAGGCAATTGTAAAAAGCAGGATTCACAAGGACATCTAGACTATTTCCTTTCCCTGCAACTATTTACTGCAGACATTCCTGCAGATGGTTGCCTAATCTTTTCTAAATGATAGCTGCATTCATTAAAATTTGAGATGAATTATCTATGAATTTATGACAGTGAAGTTTACAGTCTCTGAAAGATTCTGAAGCTGTATGAAGAGAAGGAACAAGAATCAATGTTTTAAATAATAGGTACTGCAAACTCTACTCACTAAGCACAGTTAAACAAAATGTGGGGGTTTTTTAGAATGGTAAAGCTTCTAAGTGAAGCTAAATGATATTTCATGCCTTTTTAAGAGCATTTTCTTTTCCTTGTTTAAGTCTCCTAAATCGTTTTTACAAAAGAATAATAAAAAAAGGAGGAAGTGTCACTGGATGTGTATTTTGCACATTACATTTTTATCATTTGTGGTACCACAAAGCTGGCTGTTCATATACAGACATCATGGCATGGTTCCACCCAGCCAGGCCAAGTTTTGTCATCTGAGCATGGTCTAGAAGGTCTTTTCCAAACCCATAGATCTACTCTAAGCTAAGAGGTTTATATAACTTGTTCACAAGGTTACGTAGCCTTTGCTAACCGTCACTGGCAGGTTAACAATCACACGCGTGCAATTTCCACCCAGTTCAGTCCGGGACATGTGTGTATGGTGCAGCCCCCTGACAGGTAGAGTGTTGCAATGGTTTCCAGAATGGACCTGGAACCTCTTAAAAGGTCTGAACTCTTCTGGTGACACCTATGGCCTTAACAAATATGACTCATAAATAACTCTTCTCTAGTCAGCAGAATTACCTTAATGGAAAAACATGACACAAATGAAAGGAAAATCAGCCGTTCAAAATTTAAACCTCAGAATAGTTTTTCACAATAACAAAATCCTTCTTTCAGAAATACATTAATGGGATTTTAAGACAGAAAACACATAAGAGATTTACCTGGAAACTATCAATGAAAATCACTCGGACCTAGATCTTTCAGGATGTTTGGAAAATCCATTAGATGTTTTCAGTGGATTTAGTAAAAGCACACTTTTCTAGGTCTCTGAGATTGTCTTTTCAGGGTCAGACCCAGCTATTCATTTAATCGTTTTAAGGACCCAGATATCACACTGAGGCTAAAAAGCAGCGTTCTCCTTCCCTCTCACTGCATAATTCACACTTAGAAAAAATATTTGAGTTCATCTGCTAACACATCCTTCCTACCTCTATGGCCCATAGTGTCAGAGAGGACCACATGGTTGACTTATTTGACAGGTGTTGCCCATGCAATACCTCTGTAAAAGCAAATGAACTATTCAACTGCAGATCTGAGCTAGGCAATGCATAGTTTGTCAACCACCTCTTAGGGAAGTTCACCCTGAAGCCTGCATTAAAGAATAGCAGAGGTGCAAGATTTCTCTCCTCCTTAACACCAGATCAAATACCTAATGCCAACATATAAAAAATTATAGCAGAAAAAATTAACCTAAGAGCAGACATATTCGATGGGCGTAATCTATCTGATTATAATGTACTATACTTAACCAGGAACTACAGTACTTTACTGGGTTGAAAAAATTAATCCATTAGAATTAGTGAGACTGAGATAATGATGTTCTGCACATCTACAAAATACACAGGTTACTCTGAGAGCCATCAGAATACATGGATTTTTTACAATATACATATTTTTTAAAATTTTTAAAATGCTGCTCTGTAGCTGTGACAGAGATTTCTGCTCAATCATGCCAAAGTGCTTCTTGCTCCAGTTCTCTGATTAAATTAGAAAGCAATATAAAACACAATCTAGTCAACATGACATTGATTTTCATATTAGGGAGAACGATGGGGATGACACTACTGAAGTGGTATCATTCTCAGAGGTGGAAGGGCATGCCTGTCTTTCATCAATAAGTATGAAAGTAACAGATTTTGGTATCCTTATTGTCTCTACACCCCTACATGATGTCAGACACTTGATTAACTTTTAAAATTCTCATGCATCTCCTGCAAATATTACTGTAACCATCTATACCTTTTGACCTCCAGAATGATTAATGGAAATGCACTCTATGGAGAATTGTGGCTGCTTCCCCTACAGATGTCAGTAATAAGGATCATGCAAACCTCATGAGGTTCAACAAGGCCAAGTGCAAGGTCCTGCACCTGGGTCGGGGCAACCCCCGATATCAATACAGGCTGGGAGACGAGGGGATTGAGAGCAGCCCTGCGGAGAAGGACTTGGGGGTACTGATGGATGAAAAGCTGGACATGAGCCAGCAGTGTGCGCTTGCAGCCCAGAAGGCCAACCGTATCCTGGGCNTGTTCAGCCTGGAGAAGAGAAGGCTGCGGGGAGACCTTATTGCGGCCTTTCAGTACTTAAAGGGGGCCTATAGGAAAGATGGGAACAGTCTTTTTAGCAAGGCCTGTTGTGACAGGACAAGGAGTAATGGTTTTAAACTAAAGGAGGGTAGATTTAGGCTAGATATAAGGAAAAAATTTTTTACACTGAGGGTGGTTCAGCACTGGAACAGGTTGCCCAGAGAGGTAGTGGAGGCCCCATCCCTGGAAACATTTCAGGTCAGGTTGGACGGGGCTCTGAGCAGCCTGATCTAGTTGAAGATGTCCCTGCTCACTGCAGGGGGGTTGGACTAGATGACCTCTAAAGGTCCCTTCCAACCCAAAGCATTCTATGATTCTATGATTCTATGATTCTACGATCATTAAAAAACATCTATTCCCTGATGGCTGCGCAAGATACATCTCATGCAACACTTTCAGCTTGTCAGCATAATATGCGATGTGGTTACCTAAAATCTGCCTTAGCTCATCATGGTCCCTCACTTCAAGAAATTATGCCAATGGTCAACATATATGAATGTCTGGAGATTGCAAGCAGGGATTTTTTCAGTGAAGATGTTTAGTTCTGGACTTAGAACTATATACTTTGCAATACTCATTAAGCTGGGAACTCTGACTGTAACTTATGTAATTGCATTCTCAGAATGACCTATTGCTTATGGTCATAGATAAACTTTCATGGAGAAGTCTGCAGTTAGTGGTGTTTTACTTTGTGCAAACAGACTTTCTCTTAACAGCTGGAGACTTACAACTGCGGTGTGTATCATGGCTCTGTAAGAGAGGCTTAAGACTGGAATCTTATTATGGTGCTCCTAACCATGAACCTTTTTCGAATTCTCTCCAGAGCTACTTGCACATCTGCCCACAGATATCCTATAAATCTCTGCCATTGCCTCTACTCTGTTGTATAGAAAGGGCTGGAAAAGAATGGGATCACTAGGGAGCTCAGTAAAATAGCTACAAAAATATCTTTTATACAAAGATATTTTCAAACAAAAAATTGAATTTGCTTCAAACTATGTTTATGCCTCTTGTGTGTTGTCTCTCTGAAAATATTCTAATGATTTAGTTACCTGAAATAAGTGTTCTCAAATACAGTCTA
The DNA here is from genome assembly GCA_013401315.1 of Balaeniceps rex. Lineage (NCBI taxonomy): Eukaryota > Metazoa > Chordata > Aves > Pelecaniformes > Balaenicipitidae > Balaeniceps > Balaeniceps rex. Next base: position 3,319 of record VYZW01039081.1, on the reverse strand, counting down.
CTGTAAGCATGCATAATGGAATATTTATAGTAAGCAAATTCTGAATCAATAAATTAAATTATGCTCACTAGAGACTTAATAGTATATATTCTGATTGTCCAATCAGGAATCAGAATTAGAACTATAAATGCAGTATGTCTAGTCACTGCTAGCCAATATGCATTGTAAGCTAAAAGTAAAAAACAGTGAGTACTGAGGAATAGAAGAAGTGATTGTGGGTGGAAATAATGCATTTTTTAAGAACAGCTAAAGTATTGGGGAAAAATAGGCAGATTTTGGGCACACAAGCTTTCAGCTCTGAAGTAGAAGCATCAAACTTCAAAGCTCCTAGGAGTTTTATTACTGCCAGTTACAAACCTTGCCTTGCTTATGTACTTAGTCTACCATGGCCCCAACACTACTACCACTATCACTACTATCAGATTAGAGATATTTCACATTAAGTGGTTAACAGTTAACTTCAAAAACTGAATAAAGCAGAAGAGATTATAAGTTCAGAAAATGCAGAAAAAACCCACTGCCTATGTTGACCTATGCTGACCACAAAAATTATACAGCATGTATTATTTGCTTCAATTTAGTCATCAAGAGTATGTTAAGTAGCCTGAAAAGCTAATGTTGAAGCTCACAAGGTACCAGTTTTCAGAAGAAGACCACAGAAGAAGAATCCTAGCTTTAGACCTAATGCAGAGACTGTTCATTCTGTATTGATCCTGTGGAATAATTTTTACATTTTCCAGGATATATTTAAGTTTGATCTTTCCTTTTTTTTTTTAAAAAAAAAGTTTACTTCAAAAATGTTACTTCCACTTGGTATTCATTCACATCTCAGAGTAAATAAAGTACTTCTAAAAACTAAAATCTTACTATTTTAGAAACAACTTTCAGCAAATGAGAATACAATTTTGGTTTTTAAAAATCATTATTTGCTTGATATATAGCAGCAAACTCCACCAAAATCTATTCAAGGAATCCTAGGTTTCAAAAGTAACGTTCCATTAGTTTTAATGAAGGTTTTGAAAGTGCTGCAGCAATAGGTCTGCAAAGCCTGACTGAACTGGAGTGCTCTGTGCCAGAACTGACTCTGGAGTGCTGAGGTAGTTATATCTACAGTCAGAGCAGTTTATTTCCCAGGATAACTGCAGAACCCATTGATGCAAGGCATGGTTATACAAATGCCCACATGCTAACATATGTAAAACATCTCAAAGGGACAGTCTGGATGCATAAGGTCTACCTCTGGGAAAAGGGCTTGGTGCCACATGACAGCACATGTATAGAGTTTAGGCCATAGCACAGATGTTCCCATTTCTTACCTCCATGTAATTTATATTTTTTAAAAATCATTACAAATTCCAAAAAGACAGGAAGAAGCAATTTTTTATGTAACAGACTCTGTCCAAAACCAAGTCATTAATGCTAATATACAACCCCTTATATTGGTAATCACAGTTAGCACTTATATATAATTTTGATCACTTTATGTAGTGCATTTCAATTATTCTTTCCCACTATCAAAAGAATAGAGAAGTCTCATTCTGCCTCATGTTGTGGTTTTAATACTGAACATCAAAGTAACATCACCTACAAATGACAATACTTTCACCTCCACCAGTAAAATCAAAAGTTACAAAATAATGGAATTAAATGAGCACATAACTGCTGTGTGAGCAGAACTGGCTCCAAACAGATTAATTCCTGTGGTTGTGAGCAGCACACAGGACTGACAGACCTAAAATAATAAGTTATGATTTTCTAGCTCCTTTCTCTATGCTCTGTTAGACCATGTGGATTTTATGCATATCCATACAATTTAATCCTTTAGATTATAGGATTACAGCAAGTTAAAGTGTGATTTCACTAAATCCTTATTCATGATGAGGTCAGCTTGGATTTGCCTCTAAGTGGCAGTCTTCTAAAAGGTAATGACAATAAATTATTCCCAATATTAAAAATGGGACAGTACAATAATCCAGGAGAAAAAGTGCCAACTGGGAGAAAATCTTTTGTTGTTGTTGTTGCCCTCTCTTGTTCTCTTCTTACCCCATGGCGCATCATTTTTACTGGCATGAAATGTTATGGTTGTATGCACTGGGTACGTACTAAACTGAAGTTAGGAATGTCAGCCACTATACCTTTGTTATGATCCTGTGGCAGGACCTGGGCAGTTTGCTAAAAAGCAAGAATTTATTAAAAATAGTAAAACATTTGTGGAGAGAAAAATTATCATTTGCAATCACTGGACTACTGGTGCTCTTCTGGACTGTAGCAATCAAGAAGTACATGAATATTAGTCTGAAAAGAAGGTGCTATTTGAAGTATATAAGTAAGATGTAAATCGTTAAATAATGTAATTCTTGGTAACCCTAGAGATAGCTCTTTCTTTGTGTGAGGAAAGACAAACCCCTTAGCTTGTATTTACAGTTGAAGCAAATTTTGAGTCCTACATCAGTTTCACAAACTAGCTGTAGATCCAGAATTGGGACTAATAGTTGGAGAGGTGCAATATTTCTGTAGCCATTTAGCTCCCTAACTCTGCTAGTCAAAACACAGCTTAGGGATTCTAAATAGACAGACTTAAAAATTGACTATCTGGGGAGAGTTTCTTGCCAAGTTGTAAAGAGCCTGTGTAAACACCACTACTTTAAGGTGGAGATTGTTGGGAGGGGGTTCCTTCTGGTTCCTCTCATGCCCTCTGCAAGGAGTAGATCCTCTCACATGTCTTGGAAAACTTACAAAGTTACTTGTAGGACACAGAATTTGGAGTATCAGAAAGGAGACTGCTGCAGGCTTCAGGACATCAGGAAAAGCAGGAGTCCTATGATTCTTAATTAAATAATATCTAAAGAATAATGTCAGCCAAGCAGAAAAAAGAGAAAAAAAAAAAGGAAAACAAAGGCACATCTCTTCAGAAGAAAAGAAATCACATATGCATACATGTTTGATCAGGGTCAGTCCAGCTCTGCTCACTGCAGGACTCTATAGGGTTGAGGAAGACAGAGAATAACTAAATCATCAGGGCTTCTGTTTTCATTGGCTGTATCTGAAATTAATTCAGAGCACCCTCAGGGTATATAAGCTAAGGTACTCTCTTTTAACTGCTCTGTTTTTAACTAAAATTTTAGTATGTTATATATATATTTAATTTTATTTATATCACTATTTACTATTACCTTTAAGCTAAGTAAGCCTGGACAGGCTGGACCAACGGGCTGTGACCAATTGTATGAGGTTCAACAAGGCCATGTGCTGGGTCCTGCACTTGGGCCACAACAACCTTATGCAACGCTACAGGCTTGGGAATGAGTGGCTGGAAAGC
>VYZW01039077.1:20470-47786 GCA_013401315.1 Balaeniceps rex | reverse complement strand
TCCTTTTTTGGAACCGGCTTATGATGAAAGAAAATCTTTGTTTTTTTTTTTTTTTTTAGTTAACATACAGAATATCATCAATAAAATATGTATTTCTGACTAATTTCCAAGTTAGCAGAAGTATTGAGCCAGAAAGCTCTGGCTCCTTCTATCAGGAGGGAGTATTTGGGTGTGAGGTCGATAAAAGGCCAGGAGGAAGGAAGTGAAGAAACAGTGTATTCTCTTTGTTTTTTCCAGTGTTTGTAATGTGTAAATTAGCAATCTAAAGTGGAACCTGATTGCTTGATATGAATTACCATATTTAGATATTAATTACACCTCCTCTACCCTACTGTCATCGGCACAAGGCTCTCAGCAGTGACCATTTTAGCCCAACACTCTGTCTTGAGTACCAAGAAAATTGCACATGTAGGCATAGTAAAAAAAGACCAAATAGTGAGTTTGTATTCATGACCAAAAATCTAGTTGCATTTCTGTTGATCAGGGCTTTCGTTATTTGCATGGGGGTATGTAACATGGTGCAGTACAGAACAGGTCTCTCACCACCAATACTTTTGGAGAGAGCTGTTATTAAAGCCCAGATCATTGAGTAGATGCGCAAAGGCATTAAAGCGCAAGAGCATTTAATAATAATGCTTTTCTGTTCTGGGGCTTTGGATCAAGTGATTCCTATCCACCAGCTTTGATTCAGGCTCTGGCAGCATCTTTCTTGAAGAGACTTTCACCGGACTTTTTAAAAGACAGTCTCAAGGCATCTAGTAAATGAGGACAGGATTGAACCTTGAGACTGGTTTGGCCCTTTCCATTTCAGTTCTACAGACTGAGGTCTGAAGAGGTGGAAACAGACGTGGCTTAGGTCTTAAACCCATATACACATAAGAAAATTTCACTGCATTTTGCATAAAGCCTTTAGTAAAGCATGTAGCAGAAGTGGCAGTAGGACTTAGATCTCTGAACTCTACATGCTCTGCTTCGTTCCACAGTCAGAAATGAGCCTTTGTTAGTTTTCTTTGAAAGCCAGAGTATACTGCTAAAATGTGGGGTGTGCTCGTGAAACCAACTGAAGTGCATTTCTCACCTTTGCAATATGATATATGGCTCCAGCACTGTAAGTCTATTAAGGCTTTCAGCTTTTTTCTTCGGAAAAATGTTAATGAAAATTAGGGAAAGATATTTTTTAAGCTGTGTAAAGATGCATTAAGTGGACCTGTTTGTGGTTCCTTTGTTTGCTATCATGCATGCTAAAATATCACAGATGTGAATTTTAATATAAGGAGTGGCTTTATTGCATATGCTAAGCAACATTTGGAGATTAGGTCCTCTAAATCTCATTTGTGGTAAGATATGATTTATGCTGCCAAATATGATTTATTAATTATGTCTTGATAAAGTGGATGGAACAAGATCTTTCTGGGAGCCAAAAAGATATTGATTTACAATATAAGTGTCAGTAGCAAAGACAGAGTAAAAAAAGAGGAGCTGAAGGGTACATTTATTGATATATATTTCATATATACTTTACTTGCTATAACATCTGCTAACAAAATCCACCTGACACGTCCTTATATTTTGTTGTATCCCTGTGGCAGAGCTTTCCTTTGGCCTTTTGAAAGCGCTAGCTTGTTAGTGAATGTTAGTTTGTACTGCAGTACCTACCTACATGGCATGTGCTTCCACATATACATGTTATAAAAGAATCCATTGACTTAATCTGAAATAAATTGCAGAACCCCTAAACTTGATTGTTAACATTTGGGTGGTTGGTTTCAAAGGTGGAAAAGGTTGCTTGCACCTTTTCAGCATAGATATCTATCAAGTGAACTCCTCCTTTGTGGGGACTTGTCATCGTGGCTGAAAAACAACTTGTTCCCTTCTTGCAAACATGCTTGAATAAGTTGAGAGAGGGGCTGTTGGGAGAGGGAAGGGAGAGCAGGGCTTGGGGTGGGCTCTCTGCTGTGAAAGTAGCACAGAAGAGGGGAGCAGTTTACTCAGACCTTGGACAAGTGGGTCCAATGCTGTAGTTTTGCATCAGCATGATGGGAATGCAGCGGTTACCACTATGGAAAAGCTGTATGTTTAGGAAATGCAAAGCTGTTCAGTAGTGCATGCCCAAATCCAATGAAATTCTTGGCTCCAACTGTGTGGCTAGCAGCTTCTTTTGGTATGTAAGATGTGATTTCTTTAAGCAAAGCTAAAATACTCCCTATGTGATGACAGTGTGTCTAACTCCCTTTCACTATCACCACCTGTCCATACTGTATTTCCCCATTTCTGTGTTGTCTTCCACCGCTTATACTGAGTGCTGTCTGTTAGTGAACTACTTTAGGACAATGCCAAGATTACTATAAATGTGGCAGACCTCCATTTCCATTTGCAGACCTGTCTCGGAGGAATCAAGTCAATACACACGTTGTAATACTTGTTCTGGTTGAAGTGAATTTTCATCCAGCCCGTGTAACGATTGAGCACAGAGTAAGTAACATTGGAATGACTGGCCATATGTAATTGCTCTTCTAGTAAAAGTAAAAAACACTTCAGTGAAGACTAGAGTTGTTACAACGGTAATTAACAGTAAAGTTGTCCTCTTGCTCAGAAAAGCTCTTTCCTGGTACCCACTGATACCATTTAAAAAGCATCTTAGCATACATTATGTATTGATGAGTTTGTGTTCATGTTCCTTGTGCTCATAGTCAGATTGCAGGTTTGTGTTGGTTACCTCCTCCTTATCATTATCATTATGCTGTTATTACTACTATCGTAGAGCCAGTAGTGTTGCACTGATACCTAGAAACCTCAACAAGATGGTGAGAGATGGTGTAAAAAAAAAGGCCTGGAGAGCAAAATTGAAGCACAGGGATTGAATGACCTACCCAGCACTGGAGGTCTGTGTCAGAGGCAGAATGGAAACTTCATTTCTGGCTTCAGTCTGAGAGACGACTTAATTTTTAGGGACAAAGTCTTAGTCCTTCTTGTTGTTTCATCTGCAAAGTAGACTGACTCCCATCTTTCCCTTCCTTCTTCTAGCAAAAGGCCAGATCTAATCTTCTCGTTCAGCACATCAGGATGCACATCAAGTTTTTCAAACTCTACAGGCTCAGTGTAGAAGGGCAGCTGTCAGTAAAGTAGCTGCAGATGTCTGATATTTAGCTATTTCACATCTACAGGGGGACGACTTTAGATTATTCTCTAAATGAAAAAGTTTCTCAAAAGTTTGCCTCTGTGCTCTTCAGACTCACAGGTAGACCTTCCACTGAGTTCAGTGGGTGCTGGATTGGCCCACACAGGGAGAAGGAAAAGAACATTTGAATTTTTGAATAAATGCTAGCTGAGCTGATAAATTCCAATACGTTTCTCATTGCCATGGCTGCGTGGGTCCCTACCCCAGGGAGCCATTCTGCCTCTTTGTCTCCTTTCATCTGCTTTAGGGAAATCTCCATGCAGTATTGTACTGTGGCTCTGTCCTGGGCAGTCTTCATTCAGACCATGCATCTTCCAAAAACACTTTGAAAAACATAAAACAGGGCTATGATGAACACCCTGATACAGAGTAAACTATGGCATTCAGCAGCAATGGGAGGCTGTAACAAAACGTGTATTGAGCAGCTACCCCTTTGCCTGGAAGGAAAAATAAATCTAAAAGCCAGATTCTCAAATGAAGCTGGCTTGGGTATGTGGATTGGCAGGTAGCAAATAACAGTGTGAAGTGACTTCTGGCCCTTACTGGCTGCTCGCCTTGAGAGAGAAAGGAGCCAGCCGTGCTCCCAGATGGAGGAGCAAGAGGGAGTCCAACAGGTGAGGTTCCTCTGTAGATGCTGAGGCCCGGCTGGCAGCTGATTCTCCAGTGAGGCTGGTGACAGCTTGAGGGAAGGGCACCTCACCTGTGCCATAGGAGCATAAACTACGCCAGTAGAGCCTTGGCTCGCATAGCTCAACTGAACCAGGAAAATAGAGCCCCTACTCAAAGAAAGGGGGAATTGTAAGCAAATCCCAGGTCGCAGTTCAGAAATGCTGCTGCAGATATTTTCTACAGCAGCAACAGGAATGAAAAAGGCAGCATAAACATGGGGGAGAAATACTTCAGTAGTGCTGCTTGCCTGAGCGGATGCCTCTGCAATTTTAAGATGGTTGGCTGGGTTCTCAGTGGGTGTAAACCCAAGCAGTGCTTTTGATTTCCTTGTAGTTAAGTTGTTTTGCAGCAGCTTAGAATCTTGCTTATACATCTGAATCATGACTGAGGAGTGTGAGCCTCTGAGGGATTCATATCAAAACCCAATGGTTAATTAGCACATGGTGTTAAAAGCAGATCTAGTTTAAGTGAACAGCGCTTCAATGCACCTATCTAGATAGAGATTTGATCCTTGATTCTAAAGAAGAAAGATGAGCTGTCAGGTCACAGCTCAACCCTGACAAAGTCCAACCTGAGAATAAAAAGTTTTAAAATAAACATAAAAAACATTAAGTTATCCATTTCTCAGGAGTATCAGTGAAGTTCTTAAGATTCTGATTTTCTGTGAAAGTGTATACACTGACACATGCTTATTAATATATATATTCATCATAAGTGCACATACCAGAACAAACCTGAAACCTTCTAAAGGCCTGGGGAGTAATCCAGTCAGGGAGAAGAAACTGCCAACTAATGTAGGTAATCATATTAGAGAAGAATAGCAAATTGCAAAGCAAATACCTAGAACAACTTTTTTTCTGATTGAAATATGTTTGCAACAGACTTGTGAAGAGGCAGAAGATTTTCACATGTATAGAAGGGAAACAGGCACCCAGCTTCCACTGAAACCCATCTTCCCTATTTAATACATTCCCTGATCCTTTTTCATAAAAAATGATATACTGATAAAACCCAGTCATCTCATAGATGATCTGTAAATGGTAACGTAAGACTTCTAGTCACCACTACAGTAATTGGCTGCATTGAAAGTCTGCCTTGTAAATACAAGACTGTAGTTTATTTGTTGTGTAATGAATTGTTTCTTCTCCTGCAATGCCAAAAGCCGTTGCTGTGAACACTACAAAACGCTGATTTACTTGCTGTCAAGTCACTCTGGTTATTTACTATCCTGAAATCCTTGCCTCTTCATCCCTTCCCTTTGCATACAAAGGGAGAAAACTGAGAAAGTGGGAGCGTTGTTTTCTTACCAAAAAGAGGTGAGGGCTGTGCGAGTGAAACACTAATTTCCACAAGCAGCCATCAGAGAAATCTGCACAAATGGTGTGTGTCAGCAAAAGCCCTTCGCCAAAACTCCCCTTCAGTGACGAGGCGGAGGAGCAGCAACCTTCAGTGTTGCTTGGAGTGGATACGCAGGGGATTTTGGAAGCAGTGCATTTTTGGGTCTAGCCAGTGTCAAGGGTGCTGGGCCTGCTGTCACACCGTACAGCGACTGGCTGTATTTGCAGGCGTGCCTGTGACCTCTGCCTGATGTGGTGTGACAGAGAGCGCCTCTTCCAACCCCAGTGAGAGCAGGTGGTGGTCCTGGCTTCCCTTGCTGCTTCATGGGGGGCAACTATAGTCTGGAGAAGACCCAGGTCCTCCTCTGTTCCAGCCCTCTTGGAAGCAGGGATATTCTGATGATGGACGTGAGGTACAGGTGCAGTTAAATGGATCCTTTTCCCCCAGGATCTTTTCTTTCCTTTGCAGTCACAGTTGTGAAGCCTGTAGGGCTGTCTTGTTGGTGCTGCGCTTTCATGACAGCTCAGACTGTTATGACAGCAGCACTGCCTGTTCCAGAGTTTCCCCCTTTAAAGATCCTTACTTAAAATCCTAGCCATCCAGCAGTCTAGTTAGCTAATTGTCAGAGCTTGTCATGTCATGTAATTAATTTTTGGACAGCATTCAGATGCCTCTTCAAGAGTGCATGAGGGTATGTGTGGAACTGCATCTCTTCTGCCCTGTTCCCGCAGGAATTGACTCACACTTCTTGCTCGTTCAAACAGCTGCAGACATCATTGCAGTAGGTTTGGTGGAGGATTTAAGATTAGGAGCTTCTGTAACCTGATCCCACAGAAAAATCCGAGCTAACCTTGCTGCTAGTGCAGGGATTTGTTCACAACTGGCTGGGGATGACCAAGGGGATCCTTTTAGTCTCATCAACCTGCTGTTAGGAGCTTGCTTAGTATAGCCTAATAACTCTGTCCTGGAAGCACTGAGATGAGACAAGCAGCTCTCAAGTTAAGGTCTCTGTCTTGGATAGGAAGGATAAGGCTTTCAGCATCATGGATTTGAGAGCACCATGCTGCTCACTACTGCTGATGCACAAACACAGTTTTTCAGGTAAACAAACTCCTTCTTGTGCCTAAGTGTTCATGCACTGCAAAGACTACCCTGTCCCTGCCTCTGGCTGGCTGAGGTGGGAATAAGCCGCAGAGCTTCATTGATCTTGCGCAAAATAAAAAGTGCCTGTGTGTATACACACACATATATATTTTTTTTTCTGGGAAAAGTGCCAACATGCTGCTTCTAAGGTGCAGTCTATTGAATTTTCGGGTTGTTTCATTTTTAAAGCTGTGTTATAGAAATTAATGTCAACATGGAAAGTGTTTTTTTGTTTAGAGTGTAATAACAAAAAATCATCTTTGAGGTCCCCTAAATGCTCAAACACTATTGCAGCACAATGTTTTGCTTTTAAACTCTATGTGCAGCACCTGTGCTGTCCTGATTCATCCCAAGATTTTTCAATGGCATCGTAGTGGAGGCAGAATAAAGCATGGCTCTCACTGGAGCCTCTCCTCTGTCAGAGCTCAGCATGGTCAAAAAATAAACTTAAATCATGGCAAAGTTGTTGAAGCCAATTCCTTTGAGCTGCTCTCAAACTGGGAGGAAATAGTCCTGTAACACACAAAAAAAATCATCTGCTTTTATGGTACTTCAAGAAGTGTAGACAAGCAGGGATCCAGGACTGAAATGTTTCTGTTAGAGGAATGCAGAGTCCGTCAACAGAGTCCTCGTGTGGATGAATAAAACAAGATTGAGACATGCCAGAATTAAACTAGTAAAGCCTTATAGTGGCTTCTGAACCCAGCTATTTCTGTTTGTCATGCACATCTCTTACCGAATACTGGCTCCTGTGCCCATAGATGTGTGCCTTTCTCTGCAGCCCCTTTCAGGACTCGGAAGACCCAGGTGAGATGACTGCTGAGTTATATACTCTGCTCATTGCTTCTGGAGACAAGAGCTGCTTGTGTTGAAATGTTGTTGTCTTCATCTAAAGGAAGCGACCTCCTTTCTCTTGATTGCTCTCCAGCAACCTCTGATTGACCACATTTCATACATGCCCGGTGACTCTTGGAGTTTCCTTTTTTGCTTTTGATTTGTTTTAAGAGAGCACCTAGAAGTGCAGTTCATCTTCCTAGGTGATAAGTAAAAAGGGAGATGGAAGCAGGCTGTGCCCTGAAAAGTGCAAAATGTGGATATGAAAGGCAGAGGAAAGAAATGGTTTTCTCTGTGCTAAGAACTAGGGCCACAGAGAGATTTACAGCTATGCCATATAATTACAGGTGGAGTCTGGCAGAGGGCTGGCTGAATTTCTGCAGTAGCTCCCACTGATACAAGGCTCCTGGTCTACCAGCAACGGCCTGTTCTTGTTCTCAAAAGCCAAGGTGCTTCCCCTGTACCTCACTGCTTAGTGGCTTTCAGTGGCTCCAGCCCCATGTAGATCACTTCCCAGCCAGCTTTCCCTGCCATTTGTGCTTCTCCACCACTTCTCAGGAGCTTGGGACATTATGGTCTCACATACTATTTTAGCTGACTGTTTAGTAAGAACCTTAACATTTTGCAAACCTGGACGCAAAATAGCATGTGGGCTCTGTGCATTGATCTGATAGGTGGGGGCAGTTGATCTTGACATAATCTCTTTGACAAGGTGGGTAAAACTCACCTGCTGTTTGGCAGGAGCAGAAGAAAACCTGCAAGTTGTTATTTCCCTGCTGGGGAAAGCAGCCATAAAGGAACATTGCTAGGTTGAGCTCAAACCAGTTATCTTCTTATTGAGAACCACTGGGACTTCAGGAAGAAAAGAGGATGCTTTTGAAGTCAAGCCTGTCTATTTATGAGCTTCAATAAGCAGCAGAGACCAGACTGTCCCGAGGGCCATGGAAAGGGGAACCCCTTGTGTAATTCCTCTGATCTGCAGGTTTTGTCATGTGGATTTTGTGATTTGTAGTTTAGGATTAAAAAGACCAAAGACCTTTTAAGTATGGATTTCATTCCGCTGATTGTGTCATCGTCCACAGATGTGGAGCCAGCCAGTGTGCAGCAGACCCTTCATCAACTAATTAACTCGAGTTGTCAAGCTGCAATCAGTGAGCTGCTCTCATACTAAAATAATAATGATAAATTCCTCTCATCTGAAGCTGTCAGCTTCCAGCTGCATGAGGCACAAGTTTGTGGAATCTGCAACTTACTCCATGAAGGAAAATCAGATTTGCACCTCTGTCTTGCCAAAGCCAACTTTGGCTTGGTTCCCTTTCTAGCAGAGTTTGCTGTTGGAGGAGCAGCTAAGGCCAGGCCAGGATTTTGCCAGGACTCATAGTGGGGCTAATAGCTGCCATCGGGCTGCCAGATGCAGCGTACTGCAGCGGTGTGAGTCCTGCTTGTTTCGCAAGGAGCGTAGGAGTGGAGAACATGCGTCCTCGCTGTGCCAAGCGAGGGGAGTTTCTTGCTGCTAGAGCTCGTGTTTTTCTAGTTTCAGTTGCTTATTGATAAGCTGATGTTTGTTGGTTTCTTTTGGGTTGCATTTTTTAAGATTTGTTGAAAGGGCTATGTTTCTGTTGAAATTCTTCCTGTGGTTATTTTGTGAGGCAAGAAAGGTGCTGCATATTTCACTATAGGACAGGGTCTAAGACCTGGCTGAAGGAACAAGTGTCCAGAATGCCTTTGGGACGAGCTGTCTGACCCACAGAGCTGGCAGGCCAGCAGGGAGCCCTCGCAGGCTTAGGTGAGGATGTCAGCCCTTCTCCCCTCCCAGTTCTTGGAGCTTTAATGCCCTGTTACATCTGTCCTGTGATACTTATCATACCTATCCTGTCTTAAACAGATCAATAAAGAAATCCCATTCCACAGTGGTGAAGGAAGTCCTGCATTCAATGCTCCTGCCTCTCTGTGTTGCATAAAAAAATTTTGAGCATCTCAGATGAGCATCTCATCTGAGTATGACCAATTTATAGCAGTCCTGCTCACAACAATATCCAGGCATCAATGGGGACAGAAGCTTGCTCCAGGATTTGCCTGGACTAAGAGCAGTCAGACTTTTGAGGCGTTGAGATTGGAAGAACACTTTGCAATGATTTCAGTGTGTTTTGGATCAGGCTCCAAACACAGTATGGTGTTTGAGCCAGGCATTGAGTATAATTATCTTTTGGGTATTTTCACTTTTTGCTCTTGCAAATACATTCAGCATCTGGATTCTTGGCATGTGGAAAGCAGCAGAGGTATGGTTTTGGCTTTGTAGTGTTTGACCCCTATAGGAATTGGTAGAGTTGTGTTATTGTTTGTTTAGCTTTTCTATTTCCAAGCAAAATGGAAGCAGACAAAAATGATTGTTTGCTTTATCCAGACAGACTTTGACCAAGGAATTTATGTAGTCTTCTAAGAAATAATAACTAGCTTTTACTGTAATGAATCTCTTCATAACAATAACAAATAGAATATAACAAATAGAAATTAAAAGTACAGTTTACCCTACAGCATAGGTTTGGGTGACACTTATAAAAGGCTATAAAACATCTTAATTAAAATTTTATAGGCTCATAATTGTGCATTATTTGAGAGAAGTATCATTAGCAACACCAGAGCTATGCAGAAACTTAATATGGTCTTCAGGTATGTGGAAAGATGTGTAAAATAAAAATGTTTCTAAGAAGGTCCTCTTTCCCCATCAAATAAGAAATCCTGTCTAAAGGCAGAAATGCAGAATACAGAAATCAGGAGGGCTGGTTCTTCTTTCTGCATTCCCTGCCATTTCTGAAAACCATCATGGAATAGATATCTTTTTTTTTGTGGAAACGCTCCTAATCACTTTTCAGTTGGCTTCTTGGTGATCTGATGTGGAAATCATTTTTTAGTATATAAATCTGCCTTCATAAAAATCCCCATAAATATAACACAGTAAACAAACCGCTTGGAGGTCAGACTGCAGAAGAGGTTGACCTTGCATTTTTAGCAGTTTAATGTATGCTAGGGCTTAGATTTAGCAGGATTAAATTTGGCAAAGGTCCTGTGCCAAGTGTTTCTTTCAGAGTAGGAATATCTAAAAGCCTAGTGCAAACCAGTAGGAAACACTGAGCACAAACACTCAGGTGAAATTTAGGCACAAGTTTGGTTTTGATTAAATCCAGAATCTTAGCCAGTGTGCAAAACAGGTGATGACTTTAAAGACTAAACAGATACTTTGGAAGTACCTTTTCAATGAGAGCAGCTAAATTCAGACACTGATTATCTTTCAGTCTTTATCATTAAAGCTCTAAGTTATGTCCTTATTTCTGTCCAAAGCCTCATGATTAAAGTTAAATAGTATTAAGCGGCTTAATAAATAGGGATGAGTTTCTCAGGTTTTTTTAGACAACTCGAATTTGCTGAATTAGGGCCTCTGTATTATCTTTGGTAACTGAGTTTAGGTATGTTTTGCAAAAAGGGTATCACACCTGTGCTGCCTTAAAATACAGGTGCCTCTTCTTTCGGTGTAGAGGTACCCTTCCTTAGGGAAATGAGCTTATTTACAGATTTTGACAGTGAAATATAAGAAGAGCCAGATTGTAGTGATGTGAACAAGTAAATACAGATATATGGTTTCCAGTGCAGGTGATACTTTTTCTTCCAAAAGAGCATTTTTATTTCAAGCATTATCACTATTATACTCACTAATATGTCTTTTAGGAGTGTAAATCCTAGGCTGTTGTTTGAAATTGTTTACCTGTTATGTGTTATTTGTTCAAAAAAAAATATTTGAAAGTATGTCTGCTGGTAGCTCTCCTGAAGTTATTTTTGACTGTTCAGTGTTATGAATGCTCAGAATGGCAAAGCAGAAAGCCAAAACTTGTGTTCCTATCCAGATTTTTTTTTTTAAAATAGCAGAAGCTCCTCTCTTTTTGCTTGAATGGTTACAGAGATGTCAGGGATAAGAGATCCACTGCTGTTTACTTTTACTATGTAGGCTGATATAAGCCCTGTGATTCCTTACAACATCAAGAAAAGGAATAATAGCTGATAACATAATATGTAAAAATATACATGGCCAGTTGCATTTTCTTTGTACAGGTCCATTCCATTTTAATATCAGTATTTAATCATCACCTAGTGTTTTTGTTTATTATTCCCTTTCAAATACTCTTTTAATTTGCTGCAGGCTCTTTAATACTTCAGTTTTAATTTTAAGCTCTCTTCAGCACAGCTTGCATTGTATGAAATGCATTGAGTTGGTGTGACAGAACTTCCATGTCATAAAAAATAATGTCCGTTTGCTTATTCCAAGAAGTTGTTATCTTTCAAGACGAAAAGGACATCTGTTGCTCCCTTAGGGGTTTTATTTTCAGTCCTTTTTTTTGGAAAAGGAAGTATATTTATCTTTAAGCTAGGATTTTGGAAGGAACCTAAGGGAGCTAGGAGTAAATTGACATCTTTTGGCTATCAAGAGAAAGATGCAGACCCAGCAATGCAGCAGCAGAGATCACTTCCCCAGCCTGCCATGGGGTCTTGGTGTGCTTGCTCACATCTGTTGATTGAGTTGCTGGTAGGAGAGCTCCTTACCCCATTTCAAACCACCTGAACTAACTGCTTGTTTTGGCTGAAGGCACCTCCCAGCCAGCTCTGCAGGTGTATCTGTGAAGCAGTAGCCTCAAAGATGTGTGCTCAGGGAGTCATTGCTTCTGCTACAGCAGCTGTATGCAGAGTCTGGCTCGATCTGCAGCCTTTTAAACACTACATTTCTCATGCTTATGTACAATCCCACTCATGAAAGCACTTAAGTGTGTGCTTACTATTTAAGTACATGAATATCTCAATGCAGTGAAAACTGTCGTTGAGTAGTTCGCTGAAATGGGCTCTCCGTGACCTGATTCTCAAAAGTGCTGAGCACTCGGATCCCTGTGAGGTCAGTGAATGCTGCTGGGCCTTCATTGCTCTGGAAATGGAGCTGAAATAGAGTTATATGAACTTTGCTTCATGCTCATATGCTTGCAAAACCCTAGCCCTGTTTTTAAGGATGCAAGACAAGAGGAGAATTGATTTTGAATCTTCAAGGAAAAAATCCATGAAGATGTTAAAAGGCAGACACTAGTTAGGGAACATTAATGAATCTTTGAATTTTTCTAATTCATTGTTTTGTTTTGTTTGCTTCTGCTTTAAAATACCTGCTTTCACAAACCATCAGAACTGTGTAGTTTAAAGATTTTCATGTCTGATTGATTGCTTTATACTTGACAGAAAGATCCTGAGTACCACGTGTGTGTTTGAAGTGGTACTTCTTTGAACGTCAGCTGATCTCTCAGGTTAGAGAAAGTAACCTGATTTTAAGAAAACTAGCACATAAATTGCATTTGTGCTGCTAAGACCTGCTGACACCGCAAAGATAGGTCTTGACAAAGATTTTCTTTGGGCCACAACTCATCTTGTACGGGGTGTCAGATGAATTCTTTATTTCTGTTCTTTCATTCTTTATTACTGAAGGCATTGGCAGAGGAACAGAGCTTCTGCTTCTCCAGGAGTTCAGTGACTGGCACTGCTTGTCTTTCATCTGCAGCAATAATCCTCTCTGTCCAGGGCTTAAATATGCAGAATTTGCTGGGGAAACAGGGTATCTACTTACTTAAAATTTTTATGATTGGACAAAAGAAATCATTAGCAAAGAATAGGATTACAAAAGCCCAGAAAGCACAAATGGATTTCACGCACAAGGGAGCTCTGTGGTGCACAGGGTTTTGGGGCCCAATCCCAAGTCATTTTTTAAAGAGATTTTTTTTGTTTAGTCTGACTTGGCACCAGCTCTTCTGCATGCATGTACACCCTCATCACTGTTTGAACATGTAAGTGCTGAAATATAGGTGAAGGAAATGCCTTCAGTGCGAGTAGTGTACGTACCGATACCAGTGTGTCTGAATGCACAGGCAGAGGTGACGAAAACCGTTATGCAGATGAGAGCACGTAAAAAGCAGTGAGGCTTCTGCAAAAGTAACTTATGCACAGGCTTAAATAAAGAGCATTGCAAATCTTACCCAAAATATTTTCTCTGTGTCTATGATTACGTTATTTCCATAGCAACTAATTATGCCATAAACCAAAGATCATGACTTCAGGTGGCATGTGAGCAGAAGGAGATGAGCTATTAAGTATTGAAGATCTTTTTTTTTCCCTGCAAATTTCCTTGTTTATAAAGAAAAAAAAAAGAAAGAAAATGGAAAAAAAAAAACCCTCTGAAGTCTGCTATATAAGTGAAATTGCTTGTGACTGGAGTATTTTTTCAAAGTTTTGTTGGAGGCATCAGTAAATCTTTAAAGGAGTTGCAGATACAACTGTGAATACCAAAAGATCTTTGTATTAGCTGAGGAAATCTCTAGAACATCCGACTTTCTCCTCCTGCCCATGCAATCCAGGGCTCAACCACTTCACAGCAAATATAGTCTTTTACAGATAGTGAAATTGCTAATGGACGAGCAAGGACCCTGGAAGTAAAAAGGAAGGTGTGGGATCTTCTTATTTATGTGATAAGTTTGAGGTTTCAGTGAAACATGCTCTCTTCTGCTTGCCTTATTAAAAAATATTCATATTTCTACAAGAAAAGGTTCTTGAGAGATCCTCAGCTTACAGCCCCATGGTAATACTACTTGAGCTGGAGGACCTGCTGCCAAGAGTAGGACTGATGTTTGTTTGATTTACCTGTTTCTTAGGGGGCTGCTTTGATGTGTCTTGCTTTTTGTTCAGGAACTGGCTTTATGGCTCCAAGTCTGACCCACTCGTGCCTCTCTTGAAGCCTTTGGCAACACATGACCAGCACAGGTTCTTTGCACCACACGAATTTTTAGGAGAGAGCAGGATTTAGGGAGGAAACCCTTTGGTTGCTGCTTCTTTGCTCTGTGTGGGCTCTCAGAAAGGGGGTTGACATGCAGGGACACTGTCAGCAGATTTCTCCATTGCTTAGCCTGTGGATGGAGATGCAGAGAGGTAATCATACAGTGCTGGCTCAACGCCTAGGTCCCCCAGTCATGTTCATAGAATCATGGAATGGTTTGGGTTGGAAGGGACCTTTAAAGGTCATCTAGTCCAACCCCCCTGCAATGAGCAGGGACATCTTCAACTAGATCAGGTTGCTCAGAGCCCTGTCCAGCCTGACCTTGAATGTTTCCAGGGATGGGGCATCTACACCCTCTCTGGGCAACCTCTTCCAGTGTTTCACCACCCTCATCGTAAAACATTTCTTCCTTGTATCTAGTCTGAATCTAGCTTCTTTTAGTTTAAAATCATTACCCCTTGTCCTATCGCTACAGGCCCTATTAAAAAGTCTGTTCCCATCTTTCTTATAAGCCCCCTTCAAGTATTGAAAGGCCTCAATAAGGTCTCCCCGCAGCCTTCTCTTCTCCAGACTGATCAACCCAAACTCTTTCAGTCTTTCCTCATAGGATAGGTGTTCCAGCCCTCGGATCATTTTTGTGGCCCTCCTCCAGACCAGCTCCAACATGTCTTTCTTGTACTGAGGACTCCAGAGCTGGATGCAGTACTCCAGGTGGGGTCTCACCAGCGCAGAGTAGAGGGGCAGAATCACCTCCCTCGACCTGCTGGCCATGCTTCTTTTGATGCAGCCCAGGATACGGTTGGCTTTCTGGGCTGCGAGTGCACATTGTCGGCTCATGTCCAGTTTTTCATCCATCAGTACCCCCAAGTCTTTCTCCTCAGGGCTTCTCTCAATCCACTCATCCCCCAGCCTGTATTGATATCAGGGCTTGCCCTGACCCAGGTGCAGGACCTTGCACTTGGCCTCATGGAACCTCATGATGTTCACATGGGCCCACTTCTTGAGCTTGTCCAGGTCCCTCTGAATGGCATCCCATCCTCAGGTGGGTCAACCACACCACTCAGCTTGGTGTCATCTGCAAATTTGCTGAGGGTGCACTTGATCCCACTGTCCATGTCATTGATGAAGATATTAAACAGAACTGGCCAGGGCTGAGCAGAGACTCCAGACCTATGGCAGCACGAGGCTGCCAGGTTAAAAATCATATTCTCACTCCCTTTTGCCTTGTGCTTTTAATAATTTATATTCATGCAAAATGAATATACAAAAGCAAACAAATCAAAGACTCCATCACAAGGGTTTTTTTCTTCTAGCTGAAACAGCCAGCCTGGCCCTGAACTTCTGACTCCAGACAGAAGAGGTAATGTTTCTCTTAGTCTTTGGAAGAGGTACATTTTTTACAAAGCCTGCAACGCTCAATCAAACATAACCCAACAGCAGCTGCAAAGAGTGCATTGGGCAGGAGAGAAGGGATTGCTAGCTAGGCATATTGCTGAAGAAGGGGACAGGCAGTGCCAAACAGTTTTGATTAATGCTTTTATGTGGTGATCTCTGTATGTGCATGAAATTAAAATGTTAACCATTTGGAGTGTATTTATCAGTTGATCACCGTTAGCTGATTGTAATGCTGTGGTGTGGAGCAAAGTTAATAACCCACAAAAAGCTCCACTCTTGTAGTAATATTTGATATTAAACATTTTGTTCGCTGAAACTACTGGGAAAGACTGTCACTTCTCATGTGAATGCCTTTGCACACTCCCCTGTTGCAGAGCAGGAGCAGTTGTCACATACATACCCTGTATTTATATAGTATATTTTAGTAATAGCTTCTAGCAGGATTTTTTAAAATTTATTTTATTTTGTGGATCACTTCTTAACAGTTTTCATGAGATGCTCACAAACAGGCTACTGAGGTTAATGCAAAGTGGGTTTTTTCATTAGGAGGATGGAGCAAGTATGTAGAGTTTTGAAGACAGTGACAAGAGGCATTAGTAGAGGGAAAGCCAGTGCAACCATTAAAGGAGAAATGAAACTAAATTAATGAGTAGGTGAGTTAGTGACCGCATTTTGTGTGACCTGAAGGGGCTGGTGTTTTGTGATCATGAGAATTAAATCATGGAGAAAGCAGTATTCAAAATGGTTAAAAGGAAGAACTGATGCAAAGTGGTATCGAAATAACCCTTGGTTTCAATTGATGGTTCCTTTGGGTTCAGACGTGTCACACACAGCCAGGCATGATGAGGGGAAGCCCTCGACATGGAACAGGGAAAGAAGCACCTGGGTCTGGAAAAACACAGTGCACTGAAAGAGGAGCCAAAGGCAAGCAGGGGGCCGAAAGAGTCCCAGAAAGCAGCTCTCACCCAAACTATAGGGACAGGCACGTTCTTTAGGGATCCTCAGTAGAACGTTTTGACACATTAACCATCACTTGAGCTCAGAGTACACACAGAAACCTCGCCCAGGCCTCAGCAACAGCGGTGTTCCTGCCTCAGGGATCAGGGCCCAGCACCACCACCCGGCCTCAGCCCCCTGGGACTCACTGCTGCACGTGCCGCAGGCAGCATGCTGCGTGCTCTCACACGTACCTATTCCACCACGTGCCTCATCCTGATCGGCCTGGTCACGGGTTTAAAGGAGGAGTGGGGTCATGACCAGCCTGCCCACAGGTAATGGCCGCCTGCCCTGCAAGGCGGCCTAGTGGGGGCTGGGAGTGCCAGTCACAGCAACAGGAACAAATGGGGGAACTGGGAGTATGTTTGGCTAAGGGAGCTAGGAGCGTGGTGCGGGGCTGGCGGTGACTGGAAGTGCAGGGTGAGGTGGCAGGTGGGGAGTGTGGGCTGAACAAGTAGGTGTGTGTCTCAGGTGATAGCTGAAGCCTTGGACGAGGCTGTTCTGAGACAGGGTGTGAGGGATAACAGCTAACAGTTAACAGATCTACTGCTGATGCCCAAACCTTTTACAGTTTCTATCTACTGCCTGGAGCTCATCTGACATCATTAGAGTGCTGCTTCTCCTCTTTCAGGGCCAGGGTTTTGGCTGGAGATGTTGAAGGGTTACCAGCCCTCCACTCAAAGTGGCAGGGACAGAGTTGTTACAACATAAATGGTAGCATGCCACCAGAATCAATACAAATTGAACCTCTGCTGGCGAGACTGCACAGTGCTTGCTTTCTTGTGTTGAGGAATCAATATTGAATCCCATCCCACAGGATGGGAATATACAGATGCACTTCAGGAGAGAAAAAGTAGATGGAAAGCTGAGGTGAACAGAGGTCACTAGGTCCAGGCTGTGATTTTAGGCTCAGTCATTAACAAAAAGTTTTGTGAAAGCTAACTCACCTGCCTCTTGAGTCACACTTGTGGACATAATGGCCCAGCGATGCAATGCTTCCGAGGTTTATTTTTCTTGGTTCACGTAAGTATTACTTTACTGTAACGACTTAAATGTTGATATGGGTCCCAGCATGTCCCTGCCCCTTTCATCCACTTTCCACCAGGCATGGGCAAAAGTAGAATACATCAGCCCTTTTTATTGCTTTTCCCTAGTTCCCATGCAGGGTCTTACGCCTTCATATAAGCATGTCACCCAAGCCGTGGTTAGCCTGCCGGTGCAATGTTGCTATCTCAAGGATTTCCCATTTAGGCTAGCAAACTCTGACTGGGTTTCCTAGCGTGGAAGATCTAATAAAAGAATGATTCTGGAGTTGTATAATGTCTGTATCCCAGCTGACTCTGTTTCTAATTAGCTGTCGATATTGGTGTGAGAAAGAAGAACAGCGATGACTTGAGAGCTAAATTTTACACTAAAGTGCCTTTGAAAAGTTGTCATTTCAGTGAGGTGTGCTAAAGGATGGTGGTGAAAGGAGGCTGGGGTAAAAGTACCCTTTACTGTAAGGGTCGTGTGGGACCTCCATCTTCCTCGTGTTTTTCTGCATCTGTCTGAAATATACCCACTGTGTGTCGATGTTTATTATTTTTTATTTAAAATCAGCATTTAGAAACTCTCCCTTCTACCTCAGATCTTGGCTTTATAAATTATTCCACCCATATTAAGGACTGACTTCTCTTGGGAATTGATGATTACTTGTCTTAAGGAAAGGTGAAATCAAGTGATTTCTACCCCTTTATCCAGATAGCAGTAAGTGAGCTGTTTTTGAGCCTTCAGATGTCTAGTTTACACTAAATATGCCAAATTGGCCTCTGTTACGTGCTTGCAATACTGTGGGCATCCATGTTAAATAACAATTATCTGACTTGACACTGTTTCAACACAATCTGTTTAGAGAGCTGTACCCAGTTTTTCTTTTTACCATTTAATATGGAGCTTTGTGCATAGGCATTTCTGTATACTGACAGGGGACATAAAAAAATATTTGAATCCCCTTTGGGTTTCCATTGCCAAACTGGTCTAGTTGCCATACAGACAAGTAGGAAGATTGGAGGCAGAACTGTTTAGTGCCATAGGAAAAATAAATGGTGTATTGGAAACTCAGACCAAGAACAGATCTGCTTGCATGGGACCATCTTTATGTCCTTCAAAAGGAGGACTTCTTTCTGGGGACAGAGTTTGTACCGTGCAGGAAAGGGAGGGAGGAAGAGTAGAAGAGCGAGCTCCATCATGGCTATGAAGTATCTCTGTTCTTAGAGGTAGGGAAATTAAAAAGTGGAAAAGTTGTAAGTCATCCAAAGTTGTTGAAACAGATGGCGCACGAGTTATTAGTCTTGTGTTTTGTGCTCAAGTTCTTTCTTTCTAAAGCTTGCACCAGGTATGCCCAGTGTATTTATAGTTTGCGGAGGAAATGAAGGGAAATAATTGGACTCTAGCTTTGCAGTTTGTAAATTAACAGAATTAGAGGGTGGTTTGCAAGGGTGAACTGCTCAGGCTATGTGCAAAATCAGCTCATTTTACTTTTACTAATTTGTTCTTTAATTAATTGGTGCCTACGTCTCTTGATTTGTGCTGAGACTGGCAAGATGCTTCATGCAAGAAATCTGTTTTCATCTCGATTAATTCTCTGCTGGGGGAAGCCCTTTAAAAAATATTAGCCAGCCATCTTCTCACATAGCTCCAAGAGCTTACAGTCAAAGTCATAAGGCAGACAGAGAATTGAGAGAAGGAAGGCAGAGGCAGGCTGTCCCATTTTACAGGTAAGGAAGTGG
The DNA here is from genome assembly GCA_013401315.1 of Balaeniceps rex. NCBI lineage: Eukaryota > Metazoa > Chordata > Aves > Pelecaniformes > Balaenicipitidae > Balaeniceps > Balaeniceps rex. Next base: position 28,615 of record VYZW01039077.1, on the reverse strand, counting down.
CACATATGGAGATGAAGCGAGTTACTTGCACAGGGAATTTAGGGCAAAGATGGTAAACAAGTCTTGCTTTTCTGAGCATTAATACTGTAATTACCACAGGTTCAGTCAGATTTTTCCTTTCTGAAAAAGTTGCATGTGGCAGATTTTCAACTCTGCCTGTGGGAGTAGCTAGATTTTAGGGAAGTGCTCCCCAACATATGGAGTATGATGCCAATCGGTGAGTTACCTGACAGGGGAAGATAGGCTGCTAGAGAAGTAAATGAGCTGGCCATACATTTTGCTGAGTGTTGATTCCGTGGGACTGAGTGAATTAGGAAAATCCTGGTGATGGATCAGCAGCAGAACAAACAAGCCTTCTGGCAAGGGAAGCACGGCCTGTTCTGACCCCACTCCCCCAAAGCATCCCGAATGCTTATGCGTAAGAAATTTTTACAGCAGTTACTTACTCCCGTTTCTTTCGGCAGCACTGCCTGTGTATCCGGGCAGCCCTTTTAAAGCCAGCTGCACGTCAGGCTCGATCACCGTGCGGTTACTCCATGCGAACAGTTTCGGCGCGGGGGGGGGTGGCAAGGGCGGGAAGAGCCGGGCGGCCCCGAGGCCTGCCCCAGGCGGGGGCTCCCGTCGCCGCCGCCGCCCCCCCACCGCGTTCCCACCGGCTGAGACAGCGCCCGCCGCGCCCCGAAACCGAGGGGAGGCTTCTTATTGCAAGGGTGGTGGAGGGGGGATGCCGGGGTGCTGCGACAGGCCGGGGGAGGGCGGGGTGGGGAGGGGTGCGCAGGGCGAGGCAGCCCCTTCTGCTGCCTCGGCGGGAGGCGCGGGGCCGGGCCGGGGCGCGGCGACGCGGGCGGGCGGGGAGCGCGATTGGCGCGGAGCCTCGGAGGAGGGGCGGTCGCGCTGTGAATGGGCTCCGTGGCTGGCTTGCCACAGGCTCCCTCCGCGTGAAGGGGATACGGGGATCCTTAAAGTGAGCCGAGCGTCTCGGGGCAGAGCAATGTGGCGAAGAGGAAGGTGCCACGGGAGCTGCTTGCCTTTTGGATAATTCCTGCCCTTGCCCACGAGTCTTGTGCAGCCTCTCTCTCTTGTCTGTGTGTGGCATGTGGAGCTGGGGTTTTATATGGCATTTGTGATCCAAGCGAGGTCACACTTCCTTTTTTTAAAATTCATTGCTTTGGGTACAGTATATCTCTCTCTCTTTTTTCCTTCTCTGGTAGTGGGGTGGGCCGGGAGGGACGATTGTGACACCGGAGGGAATGTTTACTTGTGCAGAAGTCTTTCTCATGTGGAAGCACACTGCTCCCTAACTCCTGGCTAAGCAGACTTCAGTTCACCAACTTTGCTGCTGTACAGCACATGTAACTCCTTGACAGGATGGCAGACAAAAGAACAGCTGGTGCAAAGCAATAGGGGATTCATAGCAAGGAAGAGGAAAGAAAATCACAAACCTTTCACCTGCACCATTGACATCCGACAATTGTCAGAGCAGCGGTTGCGACGGGACGAGCTGAAGCCACCATGCGCAGGTCTAGCACCGATGAGTCGACCTATCACAGGAGCCCTTCCCTGGACAGCAAGGATTACAGTTTCCCAAATGGCGCCTTTCGTCGCTACAGCAGCATGTATGGTGGCCAGTTTGGGGCTGCCAGCAACTCTTTTTTTGGATTCCACACCAACCCAGGCCCTAAGGCCACCAAGGCTAAGTACACGTCCCCCAAGGGAAACAAGTACGTTGTCTTTTACCTGGATCTCTCATTTATTTTTCTCCTAGAACTGAAGAGGTGCAGCATGGCTCACAACTGCCTGCAGTGTATCAAGTACCTAATGTTTGTCTTCAACCTTCTCTTCTGGGTGAGTACCTGTTTGAAACTGCGGGATGGTTGCATTTGTGTCTTCTTACTAAGATGGAAGGGGAACTTGCTGCTTTTAAACTTAGAAGTTTAAACTTGGAAGTGGAACAAGGTGGTGCCTAGGCTACCCTTACTGCGGCCTCGTTAATTTGTGTGGACAACCTACTGAGGGTTTCCTTCACCCTCTCACTTCCTGGCCTTCAGCTGTGTTTCGAAACTGTGATACAAGGCTAAAGAGTGTGTTTATAGAGGCCAGTTACATGAACGCCTTCATCACTTTGTTCCAGTGAGAGCCATACACTCCTTTTGTTGTCCTGATCTTTCATTCTCAAGTGTGCTTGCCTCAAAAGTTATGCATAGTCTTAGAGAAATCACTGAGGCCATTCAGATTTTAAGGTCGAGCATGTGCTTACATCCATTGCTGTATCATGGATGGCACACTTGGTACATCACAACATTAAAGCCTGTATCGGGAATCTCCAGCTGATCACTCTCTGTCCCAGTCAGTGATGGGTCCTAGCATTGCCATTTGCTCCTGAAGACATGGCTCTGAAGGGTGGAGGGAGACCAGAGCCCTCCTCACTTCTTCTGAGGCTGCTACTGTGTGGCAAGAGCTTATCAAATCACTACGAGGCATGCGTGTGCCAGCAGGCATCGTGATGGGACATATGGGTGTGCATCTCCACATCATCTTTTTAATAAATGAGGTCGCTGTCAACAGCAGGGTGGTTTGGCATTTCACTGCCATGAAATGGAGTGTAGGCTGTAGTTGGAGACTAAAGAAGCTCAGTGGGGGGTTCAGGATACAAATGCTGTTTGCCTGTAAAAAAGGGAGTAGCATGATTGCTAGGGGAGGGGAGGAAGTGATTTCTAGTTCAAAGTCTCCCGTCCAGATTCGTATGTGGGAGGGTCTGTTGCGAGGTCCTCAGGAGGTGCCTTTAAATGCCTCGTTCTTCCGGAGTGGTTTATTAACATGCTGAGGGAAATAAGGGGTATTGTGAAGTGACACCACTTCTGTCCTGGCACTTAAGAAGGGGGTGTGTGTGCAGTTGGATGTTACCACGTCTGTGTTACTGATTGTCTGTGCTCTTATGAATTGTCGGAGGTACGCAGAGGGCTGTGAGTGAGATGGAAGGAGCTGTTCTCTAGTGTGCGCTGCTGTACAGCTGTTTAAAACCAGGCATGCTGCAGTGCTGGTGCATCAGAAAACACAAAGTGCAGGCAACTTCTGCTGACCTGAGTCATACCAAGGAGTCAGGATGTGATAAACTAGTGCAAGTCCACTGAATTGGCATGGTACTAACCAGAGCTATGAAACACAAGGAGCGTGCTCTCTTTACATCCTAGATAAGCTGGTAGAAAGAGTATTGGTAAGACTGCAGTCTGTCTTTCAACTCTGACTCTGGTTGCTCCTGCATTCCTAAATGTTGTCTAATATTTATTGCAGCTTACTCCAGACCTTTCTGAAAAAGACGAACACTGCCTTTCTTGCTCTTTTAAGCCTTGTGCCTCTACTGACTGTCCCTGGTCGAGATTATAGCACTGACAGCTAGTTGAAGTGTGTGCTAGAGAAATGCAATAGGATGCAGCGTTAATAGCTCTTTTCAGGACTATGCATGGCACTGCCACAAGGGATACTCACTGCATTCTGATTCCTTTTACAATATTCATTTTCCACTGAAGCATATGCATATGATAAGAAGAGGTACCATGGCAAGTCATAATGTGTGTGCATTTACAAAGGCAAGATGGCACATAATAATATATCTTCGCCATGCTTTTCAGCAGGAAAGCCTTAATCCTTTGAGAGAGAAGGAAAGGTTTTTGTCTTTCCCCTGACACCATCGAATCTGTTCTCAAGTGCTGGGAGGGAGAGAAAAGACAGGGGTCCCAAAAAGAGAGAATAATCATATGCCAATTTGGTTCTTCGTGAACTGAAGCATACAAGCAGCCGAGTGGGTGGTGTCAAATACTGCAGCACGATTTCTGTTTTGTTTCCCTTTCACATCCTACCTGCACAGCAGGAGTGATTGATGATGATCGTGTCCAAATGAGGTTTGCACAGCATGTAGTTATAATAGATGTTGCTCTTCACCTTCTTACAGTGGAGAAAGTAACTAAAAAGAGATAATTTTAAAAAGTACTGGCTTAAGCTGACCTATCTTTAGTGAAAGCAGAAAAAAATTTCCATTTCTTCTTTCTTTCCATTTCCATCAAAAATCTTGGAATGATTACAGGTTGATGATGCTGCTGTTTTGTTTTTCAAGTTGTTGTCAGTTAACTGTCATGTTTTACTTTGTGAAATTAAAGGAGAAAGCATCTCTGCAAGAAGACAGGATTTCTCTTTGCATACATGCTCACGGAAGTTGTGCTGTCTCCACCTTTCCTCTCCACCCTTCTCTAGGTAGTTGGTTAGTGACAGACAATAGTAAATAGGAAGAGGAATTGGTTTTTTCATGCTTTGACCTCCAAATAAAAACTGCAGTTATTTCCTTGTATAGAGAGCAGTCATTGCATTAAATGAATTAAATGCCTATTATAGGTTGTTCCTGCTTTTTATTCTGTCTTGAGCAAATGCTGTGATTTCCTTCAGAAACTGTATTTTCATTTTCTTCTTCCTGTTCCTGTTCATTAACTCCAGTCCATTTTGTGCATCGCTACAGCCTATTTCCCAGTACTTTCAGCTATCTTTCCCACAGCGTGGCAGAAAAATAGTCCTCAGCCCTGTGCAGCTCTGGTGGGATTGGTGCTGCATTTCTGAGGAAAAGATCCTTTTTTTATAAGTCTGGTGAATATATTGGAAACAAAATCTCAGAGACCTTGATTTTAAATGTTCCTGGAAAGCTTTATTGGATTAGGTGCTGCGCTCATGCTGTAAAATTTTTAAAAGCTGTCATATAATTGTGAAAACAGAGCAAATTTCTCCTCCCCTTTCTGATGGTTGAAGGGAACACAGAGCTCCTTCACAAGTGTCAGAGGCTGAGGTGCTGAATCAGTCCATTGGTACAGCAGACCAGCAGCTATTAATGTAGAGAAAAAATCTGGTAGTCCTAGAATAGCTCTTTTCTCCATGAAGAGTCCTGCACAAATTGCTCTTGGTGCATTTGCAAGTACTCTGGGGTATTAAGGTACTGACACATGGACAAAACATTATTAGACAGCAGCACTGCCGCTCTGATGGGAATTGCCATTCAGAGGCCATTTCTTGGAATATTGCCAGATGCAGAGGAGCCATCATTGTATCACTGCACTGGTTTGTAAGCTCCCGAAATAACTTTTGTCACCTGATACTTAATACTTGCCTGATTTCATTCATTTTTATGGACTTCATTTTTCTTCTGTTGAATTGCTGAATCCTCGGGACTAAAGATCACCTCAAATGATTGCAAAGCAGAATATTTTTATTTCATAATGAAATATTTGTATTTCACTGTGAAATACCCAGGGAAGAACATTTGTTTTCCACATTCTGTCTTCCAAACATCCAGAGTTTCTTTATGACAGTCAGTAAAATTTTCTTTCTGTGCTTGTAATCCAAGGCTCTGCTTGCCTTCTCTTTTTTTTAATGTTAAAAAAAGGTAGGATATATCCTAAGTGCTGAGAGAGCACTACAGAAAGAAAAATGTTGTCTCCTTAATCCCCCTTGGCTTATGCCAGCATTCCCACTTTCTTTGATTTCTAACTCCCAAACCTCCAAGACTCAAAAAAGGAAATGTACAGAACTGTACTTGTGTTTCCAGTGGCTCCTGCGTTCCTTAAGAGATCCTGTGCTAGAGAAAACTAGCTAGATTGGTAGCGATTTGCCCGTCAAAGAACTGAATACCTATATCTGACTCTTCAGGTAATGCTTTAATCAATAGAGAAATTCAGTAAAGCACAGAGTTTGCAAAATGCTGTTGATATAAGACTAGTTACAGAGAGGAGACACCAACAAAAAGAAAGGAGACAAATAAGTTTATTATTTATCAAACTTACCATTAATCATTTCTATGCATGTGTCTCCTTTCCATTGTTAAACCATACTGAAGTTGTATGCCCTATAAAGAGGTCAAAGTCTTCAAAATGGTTATGTGAAGACTACTTCCAGCAGGTAGGCTCCCAAAGACCCAGGGGAATATTCTCTTGTAGCTACAAAACTACAAAATCTGCTGGACACACTGTGGCTGGGATGAGCCAAGAAGTGGCAGGTAGCACTAGTGAATGCACTAAGGTCTGTGTGGAAAAAAACAAGAATTTATTTAATCTGATTCCAGGGACTAGCTTTGGATCTCTTGCTCTGGCTTTGCTGCTGTTGATGGTTCATGGACCACAGTTTGGGAAGCTCTGCACTAATGAATACTGCTGGCCTGGTGCACTGGTGATACTGCCAGCAGTTAATCTTTATTACTTGGATGTAACTGGAAAGAAGGAGGGGAAGTAATGAAAATCAGAAATCCCTCATTACTGGCATAATTTTCCTTCCTTGTACTTCAACTTCAGTGGCACAGGTATGGCTTGTAAGAACTATGCAAATGTTTATAATATCTGGAAGACTGAGTGTACAGGGCAGCTGGAAGAAGGAACAGCTTGATCTGAAAATACACCATGGGGCATTGGATGATCTTTGGGTAATCCTGGCCAAATTTGGCCAGAGGGTGGAGACAGAGGGGTGTCTCTTCATTTCTTTGTACCTCGTTGGGAAACCATCTGACATTAGCTTGAGAGGAGAGCTGTTAGCTGAGCTTATTCCCAAAGCTGGGGAATTTTGTGAGAGAAGAAGCTGATTTTGTTGAATTGGATTCCTTGTCCTTCGTCTGCATCCTCCATCAGTCAGCTGAATGAGATTGATGGCTAAACCAGCCAGAAACTCTACAGATTGTTAGTGGCTGAGGACGGCAATCATTTTGTGGTTATACTTGGCTGCGGTCTTAAGTTGGTGGAAAAAATACTACCAATAGAGTGGTAAGCCATTTTAAAAGCAGGCCCACCATCTCATCATCATTATTTGTGCACGTTCTCCTCTGATGGGCAAGGGCTGCCACTCATCCCATGGAGCTGAGCTTATCAGTTGGAGCTGCTGCATGCTGTTCTGCAGGGAAGGCAGTCACATGTCTACCAGTTGGGTGGTGCTCTGAGAAGACAGTTTGATTAGAAATAAGACAGGCTGTGTATTTTCATATGTATAACAGGTCTATGACAAACAAAAATTTGATTAAACAGCAATACAGACTTTGCTTCTGTGTAATTAAAATATGGGAAGTTTACCCCAGAATGTCATTTTCTCTAACTGCCTCCAAGTCTCTGATTCTCCTTTGTTACTTACCTCTTCCAGAAACTGCTCAGTCTGATTGACATCTTATCTCTACCTCTGACTTTGTGAGGGCTCTCTGAGGACATATTTTTAAGGAGCATTGCTTTTAAAGAAAGGAGAGTCATGGGAATTACAGACTTCAAAAAATGGCATTTCCGTGAGAAGCAGAACTACTGAGGGCTGATATCAAATGTGAGACAGAGATGATTGTATTACCTGATGTCTGATTTATATGGGCACCAATTAAAGCTTTTCCTGTAGCGGTGCCATTCATAGTCTCTTTCCTATGAGGATTCTGATGTCTAATAGGGGTTGGGGACCATGCTGGAGTCTTATCTCCCAGTGAAGGCATTGCTAAGGGCTACATTTGCTACCTAAATGCGTACCTTCTGACAACCTTTAGGAAGTTAATGACTTTGAAAGGGTGCATATCTGTCAAATCAGGCTAACAGTGACAAATGGACTCACAAGTTATTTGTGGGATACTCAGCCAACACAGTTCAATTTCATAATCTTCTTTTGCTTAGGAAACCAGGCTCAGAAGGCTCTTAATAGAGGAGAAAAAAATTGCCTTAAAGTTGACTATATAATAGATACCATCTTCAAATTGCTCGCTGTGGGCCAGTTTCTGCTTCCGTTAGTCATGACAAAGAGTAGCTTCATTGCTTTAGGTGGGTTTGCTAACATTGATATGCTTTTTGGCCATGAGTATTGGCAAGGACTAAGCACCTTGCCTTACAAGTTTTGCTGTCAAGTATATCCACTGTACCTAATTCAGACTTACTGGTAATACAAAAAACTGAGGAAACCCATCAGTGGATAAACCCACAGGATATAGTATGTTGCAGTTGTGGAGAAACTGGCCTTTTTAAAGCAAAGAGTGAAATGGCTGCAAACATTATTCCCTCTTCTGGACAATGACAGTTACTAAATTTATTGCAGCCAATACTTTGAACAATACAGAGGAAGACAAAAGGCAGGTGAGATCATTTCCATCATTATTCCTCCTCC